>OU015490.1:112933212-113115712 GCA_907164885.2 Dolomedes plantarius
TATGTATAATTTTTTTGCTGACAATGGTCTTTCTGATTTTAAACTCGTATTTTAACAAACACAAAAAAAAAAACTCTTACTAATTTAATATTCTTAAAAGATTAGCCGTTGAGAATTTCCGTTTTTGTTTTCTGCAAAATATTGTGGCATTTCATGCTGTTTACCATACACTTTGTCCTTAACTGCGTATGTATTTTGTGCTATATGTTATCAATGCTATGAAGAAATATTTTAAAACGCATGATACAAGATACTAGAAGAGTCGCATTTTACGACTTGATACACCACCATATTGAAATAGACTTCAAAAATGTGGCTCGATTGGGTACGTCATGAAACTGTAGTAAGAATTCTTTTTTTCTATTGTCATGTTTCACCCGGTCTCATCGCAAATGGTCTCACGCTGCGATGACCATTTCTGATAAGAGACATAGAGAGCAAGAAGTAAGATGCCGAATGTTGTACTTTGCTTTAAGTATCTTCCTCTTCATCTTCCACGTTAATGTAGGAGCAAGAGTGCCGGAAGAATTAGAAGTTGCTTTAGGGCCTGTTCACGTAGAATCCGCCAGTGTCAGCTTTACTCATATTGAAATATATTTAACCAATTACAAACCTCCAAACCATCAGCCATGAAATTTTTATGGTTTGTGATTGGTTTAAAATATGTCACTTCGAGTAACGCTGACACTGAAGGATTGATTCTATGTGAACGGTCCTTTAGAGTGTTTGCGGGGAAACTGATGAAGAAATGGTTTTTAGAGGAAGCCCCAAACAATGCGGATCGTTTCATTAGCATATAAAAACGGTAACTAATAAAAAGACAATAATTCTATCTCTTGGTGGTTGGGTCGACATGAAGGACAGATTCATATTTGCAACCTTAGGCAGTATCCAAACCTATGGGAATATTTTTATACAAAGCGACGGATTTGGAAATGTCAGTTAAGTTCAAAATTAGTTTCTGGATTACTGACTATGAAGGATTTATTCTTCAACCTGCTTAATTTTCTGAATTACACAGAAGATGTTTTCCAAGAAAAACTATAGCCTATACCAAGGTTTTCTTCTTGTTAACTATCGTTATAAAAAAGGTCAAACTCAAAAGTAAGAACTTGAGATAATATTGTATAACATTTTATGCATGGCAGCATAGGCGTAGCCCCCTCCATCTTAACTTGGAATAAATTAAAACATTAATAGACGTTCAGTTAAAATCGGAAAATTGTAGAAAACTTTTAAGAAAGTTGGTTTTCCCCCGCTTTTTCAAACTGTGAAACTGAAGATTCCGATTATGCCTTTAGCCTTAACGTAGTTTTTAACAATGATAGGGTCCATAATAAAAATTCAATGCTATATTTTTTTCTCATTTTATTTATGTTTAGTTTTCTCATTGTATAACTTTTGAATACTACTGAAATATGAATTCAATTGTTATTCAATTTGAAAAAAATCGTAATATTTCATATTTTAAGGACCGTCCAGAAGTGCGCTTAGGAGGGCCCTAACAGAATTCATTTCATGCCCCCCCCCCCCCTAAAAGTTAGAAGCACGCTATTCCTATGCATGGCAGTATATATAAAATGAGAAGATTCATTGAATTTTGAGCAGTTCTTTTCTCTCCAAAATGTCAAGTCGTTGAATATTCTGTTTTTGTAAAACAGCAAACTTGGACTTTTGTATTTTTATTATAAGTTTTTAGAAAAAGGCTGGCATCTAAGTCAATATTTTATTATAAATGATTTTACTTAAAAAAAAACATAAACATGAATAGCATATATTATGCAAGTATAATTTTGTACTGTACTTCTCAATTTTGTCTTTGCTTCCGTTTTAAATGTTCTTCGATTCATATATATATATTTAAAAACTCTTTTGATACAATTTTTTTTTAAAGTTTCAATGACCAGTATTTCTTGTTTCCATAGATATTATCATACACAAATAAGTATATTTGGCAAAATCACCATTTTGACGTTTTACAGATGGACATTAGAAAATAAACTTTCAAAGCGACATAGATCGTTGATGGATTAGTTCAGAGAAACGTTTATTCGAAGCGAAAATTATGAATCCAATGCAGATATAGAACATCGAATGGGATACTTATATTCATCTCTGGTTTTTTGTAACTGTTGTGTGTGTTAAACTATCGACGCAGAATAACGTTTATTTTTACTGTAAGAAAACATATCCTGTTGAGTTTCATTCACAAGGTAGTGAGAGGTTCAAGTTAAATGCTTCAGGAATCGGACTAAACGATTTCCTCTGACAAGATTTTCGTCTAGTTAGTGACACAGATATGTGCTATTTTTGATAGAGAGTGAATAGTCATAAAGTAGAGTGAATGTGTCTTTTTAAACCCCACCATTTCCGTTTTATATGAAGTTTCAAATGCAGAAAACAAATGAGGAGATCCAGTGAAGAACTACAAGTATTTCATGCTGATTTAAATTAACACTAACTATTGCATTGAAAATTACGCAAAGTAACCTATAATTGCTCTGACATTTTGTAAATCGAAAATGGTCCAAGCTCTCCTTTTTTTATTTTAATAAGTGTCATAAGTTTAATAAGTTAAGAAGTCTTTTATTTTAATAAGCTAATTTATTTTAATAAATTATATATATAGAAAACAAGTGATAAGATACAGCATTTGACGCTTATTTTACTTAACACTATTGCATTAAAAAATACTCAAGGCACCACTAAAGCAATTCTATGAGTAGTAACTTCTATCCCAGTGTTTATATAAGGTGTACAATCTTTCTCTCCGAAATAATTCATTGTCCACTTTTACTGTTTCTTGTGGCATTCATAGAGCTGCTTGAAATACACAAATTTATTTCCATATAACATTCTCATAGTTGTAAAAGCTACTCTACCCCAATATTTTGTGTATCTGGTTATTTAATTTCCGTACTTTTAACTGAAAGATCTTTTTTCACATTAATGATTTCTCTGGTGTCAATTGAATGAAGTTACATTTTGAAGATTTGTGTGCAATTCTTGAAGGAATCAGAATACATACAACGTTTGAAGGAATCATTTTTGAGTCTTGCGCAGTAGATTTTGTTGATTATAGGATTATACGTAAAGGGCAATTTCGAGAAAGTGCGAATTTATTTGCTTGATCAATTTTTGACACTAAAAAAAACGAAAGATTTTTAACAGGAGCTATGGCGGAAATACAGAAGGAGGCATTGTGGATATTTTGGAACTTTCTGGATTGGTTGGGAATCGATACTGAAGATACAACTGAAAGGAAAACGTATTTTCGAAGGATGACACGCAAGTCTATTTATATCATTCTCATAACAAGTTTTCTATATACCGCCACCATTCTCTTAAGAGATATTTTGTACGAACCTCATTCTGTTGTCATAGCTTCTTTGTATTTATTAATGTCAACAGCCTGTATGTATTTCAGTTTAGAAAGGCAAAAATCTAAACTTAAAATACTCAGGAATAGAATAAAAATATTTCCTGTTCATCGCAAAGAACGTAGGGTATTCATTATAATTAATTTTATAATAGTTATGCTTTTTTTACAGTTAGTAGCCACTCCGATATTAAACTTGAATTTTGACGAAAAGGAGTTACTCCGTTTTACTTTTGACTTCTTAAAAGATAAATCGTTGAGAATTTTCATTTCTATTATCGGAAAAATATTTTGTATGTTCATGCTGTATATCGTTCCCAATGCCTTAAACTGCGTTTTTTGTGTCGTGTGTTATCACTGCTGTGAAGCAATATCATCTCTAAAAAGCAGGATACGACACACTGGAAGAGTCTTGTTGTACGACTCCACCCGACACCACTTCGCGATAAACTTACTTAAAAAATGCCACTATATTTTAAAGGTCAGCAACCTCTTGAAAGAATTTTTTTCCACGTTCCTGTTTCACCTGGTCTCAGCGCAAGTAATGGGGATATTCATGTTAGCTGGCTTTATGATCAGAGAATTGCAGAGCAGAAACAAAAATGTCGAATTCATGTTTTTCTTTGCCATGAATATATTCTTCTTTGTCGCTCTTGTTTATGTAGGAGCGAGAGTGCCCGAATAGTTGGAAGAGATGTTAGAGTGTTTCCGAGGTATAGAAGAAGAGGTGTTTTTCAGTGGTAGCCTGGAGAAATTCAGATCTTTGCATAAGCATATTAAAATGGTAACCAAGAAAAAACCAGTCGTTCTTTCTGTTGGTGGTTGGGTCGATATGAAGAAGAGCTTCATATTTGCAACCTTAGGCAGTATCCTAACCTACGGGGTCATTGTTATGCAAAGCAGCGGATTCAAAAGTGTCAGTTATGATGACCCACGGATAAATTCAACAAAATACTTCGTCCACAGCGTTTAGCTTATACGACTGATGTGGACCTGATGACCAGTCGCTGCGTAGCAAAACCTGGAAACTCAGCGGAGGGTTAATTTACTCTGTTCAGTTTATGTTAGTATGGGAATGGGCGCTGGACGGACAGTACATATCTGCCGACAAATTATGGCAACCCGAGGCCCATGACCTATGGAGATTGGTTTAGTTTGGAGCGCTACGGTCAACCTTTTGCTACACGAGGACTAATTTGACCGGGAACTACAGTTTAAAACGGCTACAAACATCCATGCCATCAGTGGGACTTGAAACCACAGGATCTGCCGAATGCCAGCGCCCTAGCCATTCGACCATCCCATGACCTAACCTATGGAGAAAATGTGTTTACTATTTACAGCTACATAGATGCTGATAATCTAATAAAAATCGTATTTTTTGATACCCTGTACTTTTCTGCACCTTGCAACAGGAATCGTTTCATGCATTTCGTCTACTAAAGGAATTTAGAAGCTTTTAAAATACACTATACCAGATTTTCCCCCCGAATAATTAAAATATTAAAATAATATTTGCATTTTTATTAAACAACGAAACATAACCCGAGGTGTAAAATTTCTTTCTCTATTACGGAGTACACTTAAAGAAAATCTTTCAATCCAAGTCAGCAATCCTTGAACACAATTTCTCCATAGGTAAACACCGAGATGAACGAGTCCAATAGGGTTAGTACATAGCAGCCTGGAGTACATAGCAGCCACAATTTGAGATTTAGTTTCTTGATTACTGACTGTAAAAGACTTTTTATATAAGGCCTCGTGTGGGCCTCCACAGCTGCTAATAATTCTCCACAACATTGTAGACAATGTATCAGATATATACTTCTAAGGACAGATTCCCATGCTTCAAAATCACGTCTTTTTCATTCCATCGCATCGCTTTATGGCACTACCTACATTTATGGCACTACCTACATTATGGCACTACCTACACAAGCAGCTCTTTCCAAAGATTAATAAAAGAGTGAGCAAAATCAGATCGAAAATTTCTGATATGCACTGGAAGAACTCGTTGAGAATTGCACCACTTCCATCGAACCAGACACCAATGCAACAGTTTCCTAAAGAACTCGCTGAGATTTGTTACCACTTCCATCGAAACAGACACCAATGCAACAGTTTCTGGAAGAACTCGCTGAGAATTGCTACTACTTCCATCGAACCAGACACCAATGCAACAGTTTCCGGAAGAACTCGCTGAGAATTGTTACCACTTCCATCGAAACAGACACCAATGCAACAGTTTATGGAAGAACTCGCTGAGAATTGTTACCACTTCCATCGAAACAGACACCAATGCAACAGTTTCTGGAAGAACTCTCTGAGAATTGCTACTACTTCCATCGAACCAGACACCAATGCAACAGTTTCCGAAAGAACTCGCTGAGAATTGTTACCACTTCCATCGAACCAGACACCAATGCAACAATTTCTGAAAGAACTCGCTGAGAATTGTTACCACTTCCATCGAATCAGACACAAAGAGACAAATAGAATAATGCAGCAGTTTCAAAAGTGAATGCAACAGTTTCAAAAGTGAAATATCCCACTAGTTACCACGTTTTTATGAACTCTCTTTCTTGTTTGTACAGTACAAATCTTGCAATCGATTTTTAACTAACTTCCTGACTAGCTAGACATTTGAAACTTTTAGAATAGTTCAGAACACGATGACAATGCATTCTTTTAATAATCTTAGCCATCTTTAAGCAGAAAAATCCGCAAGGTGGCGCTTCGATCGAATTCAATGCTTGCACTTTTGCGTAACGGCGTTCGACGATTTTGAAAACAGAATACATGTGAATTTAGTTTGCTTACAAAAATATTGTGCGAAAAATTAAAAAAAAATTGTAAAAGTTAGCAGTTTATACAGTCTGTGGATAGTGGAAAAGACTAAAAAGGGATTAAAATTAAATTAAAGAAAGTGAAAAAGAATAATTAAGTGAAGTTTGTGCAATTAAGAGAGAATTGGAGAGAAAAATAAAAATAAATACAAGTGGAAAATAATTAAAGAGGAAAATATTAAAATTGTGATTTGGCGAAATAAGAGGTCTTTCCAGTAAGTTTGGAGCAGTCAAACTCTTCGATGCGCAGTCCTTCCAAGGTTCTAACTCGGCTTAATGTGACGTAATCCTGTCCCTTGGCGAAGAGTTTTTTTCCGAGGTACAGAACTGCGTGGTTCACAGTACATCCTTGCATTTTGTGCACAGTGCAGGGCGATCATTTTCTTTCAAGTTGATGGGATAATTCATCAAAAAATTTTAAAAAAGTATTTAATAATGTATAGAATTGTCAAGTTTGTATGATTCAACAGAAAATTTAAAAACGTAGTATACAAAAAGTTCTTTTTATCTTGTAATTATTTTATGTGTATGTCGCCTTCCTTTTTCATGTTATCATACAAAATAAAAAATAAATAGAGCTTTGTTGTCTTTATGTATTGACTGTATTACGTATTTTACATGCTGCCTCTTCTCTCAGTGCAGCCCAGTCAGGCCAAAAGATTTAACGCCTAGGCTTTATAAGGATCGGTGAAGAAAAATTTAACTTTATTACTCATTTGTATTTAGGAATGATTTTCCCCTTCTGGTGTATTTTTGTATGTAAATCATTACGCATAAAAATTTACTTCGGAAATTCGATGTTTCCAAAAAAAAAAAAAATCAAATTTCCCTTTTATAGCTTAGTTAGTGTACGGTACATCTGGTGAACCGTCACCCATATTATTCGCTGGCTGACGAGTTTCTATTTGAGTTCGAATCCCGACTAAGGTTTGGACGATTCTGTGCTGTTTCCCCATAGAGACCAATGTTGGCTGACTTATAGGGTGCTCCCATATTAGAATAGCCAATTCGTGGTGTGGATTGGCGAATGTCGCCAAGTCAAGGGCCCGACGCGTTGAAATATAAACGTCTATTGAACCAATAACTCTATATGCATGTTTATTTTGAACATCCTACACGGGAAGATTTTTGAAACAATTCGTTAAAGTTTCATTCATAAAAATTTTAAATCTTTTTCAAGGGCAAAATTAAATTTTTTGATATAAATATCGATCCAGAAAAACAAATTCAGAATTTGCTGATCAAAATCAACATCCCTGAAGATTCAATTTGATGAAAATAGAGCAAAGGAAAAGAGTGCAAGATTTCTTAGGGTAACCGGTTTGTATTAAAAACCGGTTTAGGTTTTTATATTCCCTTTTAAAATTGGTAAATCATGAGAATCTTTATCCTTATATAAAAAGATTTAAAGTACAGATGTACAACAGTTCACGCTCAGACAGGACAGCATAAAATTTATGCAATGGGCACTGTAGTCATCTATCTTGAATATAACAGCCCTGTAGTTTGTTGAAAGCGAAATTTTTTTTTAAAATTTTGTATCCTTGGCTTCCTTATTAAATAAAAAATAAAATGAAAGAAAAAGGTGTAAAGAGTTTAAGAGAACATTTTAGTAATTAATAACTTCCAAAAGGCTCAAATTGATCTTTAAAGTCTTTTAAACTGTATCAAATTATCTACCAGCAATTGAATTTTTTTTAAATACAGTTATCGAAACGTAGTGATTAAAAATACAATTCCCAAATACACTCTATCACCTATGAAATAGTAAAGAAAATATTTTCTGTTCGTTAAGAAGAAATATTATGTTTGTAATTTATATTTTGCCTGTTTTAAAGACACGTTCCTCAAGGATACAAATAAAAAAAATCTAGGAGTCATAAAAGAACAAACAAATGTCCAGTAATACGTCCTGGAATACGTAAGCAGTTTTCTGAAGTCATAAAATATGATATTTTTAAAAATACACTCTCTAGAAACCTCTTGAAAGATTCAGTTTTGCCCTCTTTACTCATTTTTTTCACTTTCTTAGATTTGTTTTTGCATTTTCTTTAAGAACCGGTTAGACTCAAAATGTTACGCCCTGCTTGCGTTTGGATAAAGTGCGCATGTTTATTACATTTCTAGTTATAGTGCGATATTTTTTCACGAACCTTATAAAATCTTTCGGATATAATAATTCAGTTCACGGAAATATTTCTAAATTAAGAAGGGAACCTTCAAATTTACACCTTGATAAAGTCTTAGTGTATCACGCGTTCGGAATTATCATTCCAATATCTTTAAAATTAAGTATACGTATCTGATTAAGCTGAATATAACATAATTGGTTGTAATACTACGTTTCAGATTATTATATTCCTTAAAAATATGCTGTTGCTATAGAAAAAAGTTCTGAATCTTATGCAATATTGAAGCTTGTGTTACATTATATTTAATTGTATCACTACTTACTACCTGTAGAAGTGAAAATGGTATAATTCCCCACGGTGTGTGGCCAATAACGAATGTGTTATAAAGGATGCAGAGGCAGGGGTAAATACAGGATTGTAAACCAATAAAAAATAGAAGAATAGCTGTCGGTGTGGCCAGTGATAGCGATCTGAAGTCTAAATTTTATAAGATGGATGGTCGTTATTTTATGGCCCACAGTAAAAACGTCAAATGAGAAGGGTCAAAGTTGTTTTGCAAAAGAAAATTATGTTGGGGGAGGTACTTCATAGACTATGCACAGAGGCGACAGAGGCGGTGTAATAAAGAACCAATTGGGGCAGGAACCACTGAAAGAAAAACAGCCCACTGCCCAATGAAAGTGAGGGGCGGGCCAGAATGGCCCCCCTGTAAACGGACAACAGCTCCGCTAAGGACGGAAGGTTTTAAGAAAGAAGGTGACGGCTCTTGGATTTGGTTCCACAGAGTTAGATGTTAGAGACTCTCGTCTGCCCCAGAGCCTTGGAGAAGTGCGAATATCCCACCAAGGTGTTCCTATACTGGAGATGATTCTGGGTCCCGATCGCCGATGCTACCATCATCGCTGCATATATCAGCTATAGTAAGTGCCTCCCCAATAGACTCTAAAAATCATCTTTGACAATATAGTTTGCCTCTGCTTCTGGGTTCTCAATGTTAAAATTGTTAATATGAAACGGATTGTTATATTAATAGCTATGACAAGTTAATTGAAATTTGTGTTATCAAATAAATGTATGTTTAAGGTCAATGCTTTGTCTTCCTTGCTTGTTCCAACCCATGCATGCATCCATTGTTTCAAGGTAATTAATTCCCTACACTACCAATAAAAAGGTGTTCTCTTTTTAAGTAGTATGGCGTGTTGGGTTCGTTAAATAAACAACGTCATGTGATCAAATTCTCTGAACGATATCTCGGCAAGTCCACTTCCAAATTTTTGTAACACTGTTTTTTCTCAAAGAAATTATTCACGGTGAGAGAACAGTATGTATTACATTTAATTGGTCACGTAATCAAAGTCTCTGAACGATACCTGTCTATACCTACTTTGAGATCATTTCTACCACAATAAAATACTACAGAAACTGTTAATGCCCGTATCACACTAAAGATTTAGCACAAGCTTTTAGCGCAACTGTTTCACTAAACCTGTTCTACCTGCAACTGTTGCACTAAAATACTGTGTGATAGAGTGTTTTTCTATCAATCTTTATCTGCAACTTTTCCCATTCTACATGGGAAAAGTTTCACGAAAAGCTTGTGTTGCACATAATTGTCCAATAGCAGGGCAGGTTTTTGGCTCACGTGACTCGCGATCGAGCAAGGAATAAAATATGGCCGCCAACACGGATCCGTGGACTAAAGAAGAAATTTTAAATTATTTCATCGACGAAGTTACAATTCGTGAAATCTGTGGAACCACAGTCATTACAGTTACAAGAACAGGACGTTAAAGCGGTTGACTTGTAAAGAGATAGGGGAGATAATGAGTGAGAAATGGCCTCATTACCAATCTTCTTTTACTAGCGGTAAGTACGATTTTGCATGTCTTTTATACATTTCTTATCCGTAACAACTTAATAATTATTTATAGTATTGCCACGTTTGATATAATTTCAAAATAATTCTATTTAATTGTGGATCTTTCGGAACTTTTCGGATCATTGATATGGATTCATATCAATTGTCATTTTTATCGCCAAACTTCGCCAATGTTTGTCAACAGAAATAATCTTCGTGCATAGGATATTGCACTGAAACAAGTTACAGTTTTTTTTCTGTATTCGGAAAACAATCAATCAGAATTTTTAATCATGTAGTAATAACTTCTTATTTAACAAAGTTAATTGTATTGAAAGCCATTAATAGTCTACCCTGCTTTATCATTATTGTTCAATAATGCAAGAGATATTTTTGATGCTAAGATTTTAAGTATTGTGGTTGCATTGATTTACTGTACTGACACTAGTATTTATGGTAAGCTAAATTTACGAACTTATGGATCACTTATGATAGTAAACATTCAGTTTACATGCAACTGAATAACAACAATAATAACACTTACATTTTTGTTTAAATTTTTGAACAAAAATAAATAAATTTCATTTTGTGTTTAAAGTTTTCTTAAAGAAATAAAACATTCTTAAAATTTGAGTTTTATAATTTGTGTTTTGAAAGAGAAAAATGTTTAACTTAAAATTTTGTTACGAGTGCTTTAAAAAAAAGAAAAAAAAATTTTTTATTTATAATTATATATATAAAATTAAGTACTATTTTATATTAGAATAATGTTTTATATTAGTTTATATATAATGTGTAATATGTATTGGTGTTTAAGTTGTATTAAATCTGTAAATATTTATCATCAGCAATAAGTTGACAATTTTGAAAATATTGGATATATATCAAAATATCGGATATTTTCGATATTTTGGAACCCTGATCACAGCTCTCATTTTTAAATTTATTATTACATTTCAATATTCCATTTTAATGTCTATTTTTTACAGGATACAGAAAGTGAATTTGGGGAATTTACCCAAGAATCGGTTACTGCAGTCAATGAAAATGCAGTAATGAATAGCCCCCAGACCAATAAAAGGAAAGTGATGGAAACTTCATTAATTCCCCCTAAAAAAAAAGGGGGAAAGTGTGGATAAGCAAATATCCAGCACGTTGGAGCAAGTCAAGAAATTAATGGCATCTATAAATGAGGATAAAGACAATGTCGATGATGCCTTTTTTAATTATCTGAGATGTACATTTAAAAGTTTAAAAGATGTAAACTTAAAAGAAAAGGCAAGAGTTGAAATCCAAGGTGTTATCAATAAATATTGCATAGCAGACTTGAATAATAAATAATTTTTTAATAATAATAAATAATTTTTTAAATAAATTTTTTACTTCATGTTTCATTTCATTGATTTCGTTGACCATAATTTAATTTTACAAATAGCTGGTATGTTGCATATAACTGGTATTTATAGGTATTTTGGCATTTGAAAAATATATAGCAGTAGCATACAGCTCAGATTAAAAAAATTATAATATCTGAGAAAAAGCAATAAGAAATTATTTTCCATTTATTTATTTATGATACTATTCCAAAATTTATTGATATATCTGAGAGTTAACCTTTTCGTAGATGTCCATTTTTTTAATATTGTGTTAGTATTTTATGTAATGTAATTATTCTAATATTTTGAATATGAGCTGTACTAAAATATGAATGTAATTTATCTGAATTTTTTTTATTTCACACTTTTTTGTGCTAAGAATGTTGCTAGAAACTAATCTTTCCATTTGTACCACAAAAGATCAGATCCATATGGGTAACCCAATTTATATGGGTACAGAAAAAAGAAATCAAATTATTTTGGTACTTGGCAAAGTTATGTTCTAACATAAAATAATAATGGTCGTTCTAACCCCTCTTTTGAGACTAAGTTTTCGTATGCTGTTTTCATAATTGAAACCAGTGTAGTTATTATTTACAAGTTATACAGAACAAAAAATTTTCAATCTTAACTTTGAACAAGGTACATTTATTAAAAATTAAATTCAATGTAAATTGCACATTTGCTCTTGCCATGGAACAGGTTCCACATTCTATTGAAGTCAGCAGCTAATGCTTTCCATTCAGTTTCATTACTGGGGCAATTTAAATAATCATCTTTTAAAACTGTAAAAATTGCCTTGCATACTAGTGGCAAGATTCCAGAAATGGTGTTTTGAGCAATGCGAAAGTGAAAACTTAATGATTGCCACGTTTCACCTGAAAAATAAAGATAAATACTGTCAGTAAAGAATCAGACACAGGTAATGCTTAAAAGAAAAACATTTTAGCAGTTCTCTTTTAATGATCCATAGGTGTATTTTTTCATCTAAAGATCTGTCATAGTAATTTTGTTCAAAACAGAATAGTACAGAAAACATAAACAATAAAACATCTGTTTCTAATGTGCCTAACATGCCAAATCTAACATCTAATTACAGTAGGCTCTCTGTAATCGACACAGCTTGGGACCAATGCTAGTGTGGATTATAGGTCATTCTATTGTTTATGTTTTGAAAATTGTAAGTAAAACCAATCAACAGTTTTTTTTACAATTAATGACAAATTAAAATAACAGAAATATTATAATAAATATTGTACAATGATTTTATTTGAATTTATTTAAATATACAATTAATGATTTTTAAAAAAATGTCACAATATATATTTTTACATGCTAGCTATTGAATTGTCAATGATTGGCATTGAAACTTAACATCAAATTTCAATGTTTACATCTGTTATGATGTGTGGATTATAGGTGCTTGCGAATTAAAGAGAGTCTACTATATTATATTAATTAACTATCAAATATAATATTTTCAATTTTTGCACAGTAAGCACCCACATAATAAAATGTTTATTTTAATGCAAATGCATTTGTCAATTTCATGATTATAGATTTCGTGTGACCAACTTGGTCACTTCTGGGGTAATTATTGATCAGCAACAAATTTGATTAAAATAGATTGCCATAATATATATTATATAAATCAAAGTATTAAAACCGAAATACACTAGAATATGTAAAAGTACATGTGTATGTTAGTATCGACCATATTTATACTACCTAAAATAATTAATCCTACTTATACTTTATTGTATGCGACTGTGTTTATATTCTACAGTCCTGCCCATCATATTCATTAAATCATGATAATGATAATCTTGTACTAGTCTTTAATATCAATATTAAGATTTTAAAAAAAAGCAATGTTTATAAAAAGTCTATATCTTTACCTGTAGCTAAATATCTGAGAGTGAGTGCCAAACGTTCACCAGGAGGAATACTGTGTCTCATTTGTGTATTTCTTTTTTGTATCAAAGGTAATAGTTTTTCAAGCAAATACTCAAAAGATGCTGTATCCATCCTAATCCACCTTCTATAGCCTTCAGTATCCTAGTATTAAAAAAATAAGATATGTTTAATTTTTCATAATTGTATTTCATGTATAGAAAATTTCTATGAGCAAGATATTACAGCAACCTTTTCAAACATTTCACTAAAACCAAACAGTTGGGGGAAAAAGAAATAATCCTCTTTTAGGGGACTTAAAGAAGGGTCAAATATTCTGCATAATAATTCTATAAATATTATTTCTATAATAATTTATTAATTCTAGCAAAATTTAAAAGAAAATATCTTACCTGAAGTGCCAGTTCCCTCATCAAATTCTCATAACATCCTAGTTTATTTCTTTTTTTTAACCATTCCCTTGTCCAAATTTTTCTTTCAGATTTTTTTCTTCTTGCAATTAATGCTGCTGTAAGGCAAATTATTTTAGCACATATCGTTTTTTTAGATGATATGCTCATAAAATTGGATGGAGCCATGAATTGAATAGGTTATGTCCGAGTGAGCAATCGATTCGTAATACATGCGCTAAGAAATTTGTATGCTATGCCTAAAGCCTAATGGTCGATAACAGGATTGGTACGGTAACCCGTCCGCTTCGGTTTGCGAATCCGTTTGTCAAACTCCAGCAACCCTTCACAGACACTCCGCGAGGAGAAATGCTTGACGAAAAGCTTAATAGCGCGTGCAGACTTGTACAGCGCTCTCTGCCTATTCCAGTGATTTATGTGTCCTGTACTCTGTTCCCTGCGTAGATCGCTCGGTCTAGCGGTCCGTGAGCATTTCATCAAAGGCAAACTCGAGGTCTCGGGGGTCAAATGGTGACAGTGGGGGTGGGTCACACTAGATCAAGCAACACTAAGTCTTTGGCGGCTTGAATGGGGGGGTTCTAAATGGGGGAATATCTGGAAGACACGTGTTCATTGGAATGGGGGTGGTTCTAAATACCGTGTCTAATATTACCGTGACTAATGTTGACAGGACAGTCGGGGAGAGAGCTCTGTCGAATGTGAATGCACCATAAAGTTTCACCAAATTCTTCAGTGTGATACGGGTTTTACGGTTTTCTTAGCCCGATGCATTTTAAAAACTATGCTAATGTAAATCTTCTAACGTATCTATTGTGCCTTTTTATAGCTCTTAAAGTAGTAGATAGAAAATTTCAAGTTAAAGGCTAGACATTAGGTGTACTTTCAGTGATATCCTGAAATTACTCACGTGTTATATATATATATATATATATATATATATATATGTGTGTGTGTGTGTGTGTGTGTGTGTTTGTTTGTTTATGTCTACAGTGAAATTCACCGAAGAAAATTGGCGAAATGTACAACATATATCTGTTCGTCTCGCCAACGACTACGTAAAGGAGTTTCAGGTTTCAAACTGTGTCGCTCTGATGTTTAAATATATTTATAGTTTCAAACCCCACCTCATCTACTGAGATTTTCATTAATATTTTTTCGTTTCACTCAGATCGATGGTACAATTTAATAAGCATGGATTCTTCAAAAGGTAAGAGAATGATGTTTAAATCTTGCAGAAATTACGACTGTGTTGTACACGTCAAGAGGAAACGATAAACTCGGCGTCTTTTGGAATTTATTGAAATTCCTGGGAAGAAACTCTAGTTACAGAGTGAGGAAGTAATACTATTTTATCTGGGAAAACCCAGTTGATTTCATTAATTTTCCTCTCTGTTTCTTTTTTTTTACTACTTTTCGATCTTAGTGAAAAATGTGACACATGCTAGGTGGAGCCCTTTTTCCCTGGCTACCTGCGTCCTTTATACTACGTTAGTAGTCTGTAAGTACACTCTTAGACAAAAGAAAAAGAACAAAAAAAACGACGCACCAAGAAGGGGGTAATGCAAATTAGACACAAATTGATATGCATACAAGTTTAAACGGAAAATGAAACATTTTAAAGTTTGGCGGCCAATGAATAACATATGACGCTGCAGCGCATCTTAACTGCGCAACTAGCAGGATATTAATGAGGAGAAATTCCGATTCCAGGTCATAAATTCTTTGCGAATTGCATTCAGTGTACTTGGGTACACAGCAACTATGCCTCACATACAGGTGCGCGAACAATATGCGCAGATGTCAGCAACCAGGGAGGGATACCAACCTCACTGTCTGTTACTCACTGAAGTGTTATACGTATCGCAGTGATACCATACGCTTACTTAAAATTCGCCAAGGATTACCTAAGTTTCTTCTCCATAGACTGCTTTGAAGATCAGCGACTGAAGACTGCATCCATCATTGTGACCTCATATCTATAGATGGCCGTCGATGAAATCGTGCCTGCATTTCTGAACTGCACTTGCTGCGCCTTATGCTATCAGTGGTCGAGGATTATATCATCGGTCAAAGACGAAATTAGAAGTAGGAAGGGAGAATTCTTAAGCGATCCCCCCCAGGTGAATTCTGCGACCAACCTGTTGGAAAAGTGTTTAAATATATGGCACGATACGGACTTCGTGAAGGAGGCGTTTTATTCATTTATTTTTTCTCGAGTACGAGACAGACGTTGACTATTTTTTTTTTGATCTGCAATTTTCTTGAAAGCATACGATATGTATCGTTACCTGGTTCAGGCAGACGTAGCAACATCCATCGGTATCAATATATTTCACTTAACAGTGACCGTGATCATAGCTTCCAGGATACCCGATGAAATGGTGGAAATCGTAAAGACCGTGGCTGATATACACGAAGAAAAAGTCCTTAAAAATCGCCGTGTGAAATATGTATCAGTAGACAATCGGATGGTGCTAGTTATGAAGAAAAGACCCATCATTGTTTCGGTGGGGGGCTTTGCGGATTTGAAGAAAAGTTTTATATTCATCATTTTCGGAAGTCTCTTGACTTACGGACTCATTGCATTAGATATGCTGTAAAAGCAAAAATATTTTCAAAGTGAGAATGAACGACGTTATATATTAATACACTTGAAGAAATGGTCCTTAAAAATGCCCATGGGAATTATATATTTTAAGGACATTTATTTTATAATGTATTCACTCATAGCTATGTGATAAATTAATGTTAAATATGCAGGTCTTTTGTTGAACTTTGCTGTAGTCTTAAGTAATTGTTTGTGATATTTTTAACTTGGTTTAAGATTCTATTCAAACCTATCGAACCCCGGAAAACGGAACAGTATATTATTATATATATTATCTTTGATATTATCCAGAATTTTGGCGATATTTGTGACAGATTTGGCCGAAAAACCAATCAGTATTCACCTAGATCACATGGTTACCGATCTTAGGAGGTTCCCATTTCCAGAACAATCAAGAGTGTCGCCAAGGGTATATAAGGATGTCCAACTCGTCTCAAATAGATTATATTCAATGATTTCTCAGTTAAAGATGTGTTTGAGTTGTAGGCCTGTCATTGTATCAATGTGTATTGTGTAAAATATGCAGTTGTTTTCTTGACCTTTACTGTAGTCTTAAATAACTGTTTGGGATATTTGTCACCTATTTGAAGACTGTATAAAAAATAATAAAATTGTGTCGCTGCTATCTGGGGTCGTCTGAGGCAAAAATAATCGATAGTATCACAACAATACTTTATTGATTTATCGATTATTTGGTTGGAAATTTAGAATAGGTTGTTACGAAAAATGCAGTTTTATAACTGGCGATTTAATTAATTTCATTTTCAAAATCAACATGCGAGGACAATGTTTATAGTGATTAAAATCATTATCATGATTGGAAATGCTTTTAGAGTACCTTTATTAAAAAAAGCAAAAAAAAAAAAAAAAACAAACAGAATATTACCTGTCTATTTTGTTTCTATGGAGATAGTTAAAAGGCTTTATATGTGTATGGCGAATACGTTTCCCATATATGAAGTCACACCCTTGGGTTTGAAGCCATTAGAAATGTCAATGCGTTTACAGTAAGCGTGACGATTATGAAGAAGTTGAAAGTTCTCATATCTGATTTTGAACTAAAGTCTGGTTTAAGGATTAAATACTCTCACAGTATGTATTTCTAAATGCTAGTAAAGAAATAAAATAAAAAAAAATAAACGATTGGAAAGACACTATACAAAGGATTCTAACCTTCCGAATCAAAATTTAAAGTCCAGCCACATTTTCAGAATTTTAAGACGTAATTTTAGTTTTATGGAGAAACGAGAAATTTCTTTGAAGATACAAAACAAATGGAATGACATTTGCACAGAGGATTAGAACCTTCAGAATCAAAAGCGAAATCCCAGCCAAAATTACCCTTTCACGGAATTTTACGATGTAATTTTAGCGTTGATGAAGATACGAGAAGATCCTCCGAAGAAATAAATGAGTAAAATGACATCTACACAAAGGATTAGAACCTCCAGAATCAATATTAAAAACCCGCTCAAATTTATCCGTTCACAGAATTTTACGGCGTAACTTTAGCGTTGATGATGAAACGAGAAATTCCCTTGAAGATAGAATTTTAGAGCTGAAATTTGAATCTGATTTTATTTGAGATCTTCTGAAAAGGTGAATACATTTGAGCTAGAGTAATAATTTTACAAAAACATAACAAAATAGCTCTTAGTATTTGGTAAGAATCACATCGATTTCACAAGACTGAAAGACGTACACCTCGAGGATTCGAGAAAAATTTTACTTCTCAGATTTGGAACTCTAGAAAAGTATGTAATGCTAAGAGATTAGAGAAATCAGCTTCGAAATTTAAAAAATAGACTTTTTTAGTCTTATTGAAGAGAGAATTTCCAACAGCTCCGAGGATCTTTAACAGAGTAATACTGTGTAGAAATTAGTAATGTTTTCCTGATTGATGTTACACGACCAGAATTAAAAGTTCTAATACTTATGTCACAGAATTATCTAAAGTACAGGATATTAACTGTTTTCTGAGACCTACTGAAGAGTTCATTTTGATGATACTGAATATATTTCATAGTGTGACACTGAGTAGAAATTTTTTTTCCATTAGTTATGTTTTGCGTTCACTCACCAAAGTTAAAGTTATCCTTCTTGTCCCTCAACCAAAGTTAAAAGAAAAGTTCTAAAATTTCTGTCACTGTCATCAAATGCTAGCAAGCTATCCCCGGTATTCGAAATTATATGCTTTCGGAGGGCTGTGAAGACATAATTTTTAACAGCGCTGAAGACTACAGGATATTAACTGCTTTCGGAGACCTACTGAAGAGTTCATTTTGATGATACTGAATATATTTCATAGTGTGACACTGAGTAGAAATTTTTTTTCCATTAGTTATGTTTTGCATTCATGTCACTCAACCAAAGTTAAAAGAAAAGTTCTAAAATTTCTGTCACTGTCATCAAATGCTAGCAAGCTATCCCAGGTATTCGAAATTATATGCTTTCGGAGGGCTATGAAGACATAATTTTTAACATCGCTGAAGACCTTTCTTCTCTTCAACACTGTGTTGCATATTTTTTCGCTAGTACTTTTTAACGTCGATGATTACGCAATCAAAGACTAAAACACAACTTCGAATTTCTGTCTCGAAATCAATTGAATTGCAAATGAACGCAAAGTATACAGAGAAACATTGTGGAATGAAATTGCAATCGATCAAGTTTTGTTTCTTAACAACTGAGCTCAAGGTAGAGAGTTAAGAGTGGTGAAGTTTTGACTATAATTTTCTTCTAAGAATAGTGGTTTGACGATTTATGCTGCAGATAAATTTATGTAACTGGTACATTCTCGTTAGTCTTGCAATCTGAGACAGACACTGGCTGCAGTTTTTTAAAGCTTTATTTTTATGGTGTTGTGCCCTCACATATATCGGGTTTTCTTACTCACTTAACGTTCTCGACAGTTCGCACTACACGCAAGAATTTATTGTTATGGTGTTTAAATCCGTATGAATGGATTTTAAAAGCGACGAAAATATTCCGTGTCCCTAGATGATAGTCATTTTTTTAAACTTAAAAACTGAATTATTCTAATGGAAAAACTGTGACATTTATGGAAAAACACAAATCTTTTTATAAAAGTATAAATTAAGATGAGGAATAGTTATAATGAACATAAAAATTTATAATTTTTTAAAGTCCTTTTCCCTACAGTTAGTGATAAGTGATGAAGAAATTACCAAAATAATGCCATAATTACTCAAGACCACATTTACTTTGTATTTCTTTGTTACTAAAGCAATTTTAAAGAAAGCAAATTTTTGATTCAAAACTCTACTATTCATCACCCCTTCATATTTCTGTAGAAATAAAATTCAAAATGTCAACAGATATTTTTATTTTGAAGTTTATAGCTTAACAAAAAAAGCTGTCTAATAAAGAAATTAGATTCAACATAATTAATGAAAATAAGTGAGACATACAAACGAAACTGAACGATTTCGTGGAAAGCAATTTTAAATTGTAGTCAAAACAATGGGAATATCAGCCAAAATTCTTCAATTCCGCAAAACATCGATAGTAAAATTGCCATCATCATGAATTTATTTAAGAAAAGAGACGCGTCACGTTTATTTTGGAACATATTGACCTTAATAGGGATTTTTTCGAATAAATATGGAACTAAAGAAAGCAACGCTCATAAGAGTCATAGGTTACTGAAAATTATTTTCTTAATTGTTCTTTCTATATTTGTTTCTTTCGCAATCCTTCTGAAGTTAGTCACGGGTTACTCGGCATTTTTTATAATTCCCTTCATCTCCCTTGCGGCAACATTCCTGATGTGTCTCATTATTTCCATCAAGAGGCATGAACTAAACGAGATTCTTGAAACGCTGGCAACTTTCCCGAGGGAAAATAAAACGAAGATGGTGTTCTTCCTCATCTACTTTACATGGTTCATCGCTTTTGTGGCCTCCTTTGCAATTCCTCTTTTTTATTTTCTTGCAGCCAGTCGTCAGCTTGACATTTTCGCATTCTCTTTCTATCCGCAGGAGGAAACAGCCAGAGCTGCGTTGTCAGTCCTCTGCGGTACGATTTTCTATTTCGTGAACGTCACATTTCCGGCCTGGACAGCTTGCGTGTTCTGGGGGATCTGCTACAGGTGGTCCGAGATAATTTCATCCTTCAGAAGTCAAATCCTGCGGTGCATTGCGAAGGATTATTTCGCAGACGTCTCGAAAGCGGACGTGGCTACAACTGTCCTCTTTCGAAGGTGTCGTCGGGTATGGGACGGAACGAGACTACTCAGAGACGCCTTTTCCACGTTTTTGCTATGTCTCGTGTCGATTCAACTCCTGCATGTTTTCGCAATTTGGGTCTTACTCGTTCGGAAATCTGATGGATTGTTTAGTCTTGAAGCCACGACCTCTTTGTTACGGCTGTTCTTATACTGCTTCTTTTTTATCGTCACGGTGTGTTTAGCCTCTACAATACCGGATGAACAGGAAAAATTACTGGTTGATTTGAAAAGAGCGTATGATAATGTGATTTCCAGATGGGATGTTGTTGAGTTCAGTGTAACTAATTTGAGACTGAAATCTATGATGAATGAAAAACCCATCGTTATGTCCGCAGGAGGTGTTCTAGTGATGACTAAAAGCCTGATCTTAGCAACTTTTGGAAGTCTAATAACGTACGGGATAATCATTATTGAAATTGACTGAGGTATGTAAATTTACGAATATCGTAGTGCAGAAAAATCTCATGGGTCACGTAAGAAGTAGGGCAAAAATGTACAGATGGCTTTGGAAAAAGCGTATAATAAAGTGATTTTTAGATGTGATGCGGATTTCAGTGCCTTTCATATCAGACAGAAATCCACATTAAATGGGAAAAAACCCGTTTCTATACCCAAAGGAGGCGTTCTAGTTATGACTAATTCTGATTTTAGCAATTTTTGGAAGTCTAATAACGTACGGTGTGATCCTAATTCTGAATGACTGAGTCCCTTGGAACACATAAATTTATGAACATTGTAGTCTAGAAAAGGCTCATTTGTTACGCAAGAATTAGGAGCTATTTTTACTGAATGCATCCGTTCTTCTAACCTTGCGAACTTTGAAATACAAGCAGATTGTATTCTTAAATTTTGTTTTTAAGAACCATAAAAATTCAGTCAGTTCACGCAATCACTATTGTCACTTACATTGAAGTGCCAGAATAACTTGGATCGACGAACCGTTTCGGAATACGTAGCAGTATACTCTTTCAAGTAAATGATATCTACATCAATACTACCTACATCAATACCTACATCAATATGGATCCTAAAAAGCGAAAAGTTGACAGTGAAAATAGGAAGTTGCTGACTGAGTGGACTGAACAATATTGTTTTACGCTGCCTGATAGGCCTAAACCGGTTCCAGTTTGCCTCATATACAACAAAACTGTCGCTATTGTTAGAAGTGCCAATTTAAAGCGACGCTACGAAACAACTTATCAGCAGTTCCACAAAAACTTTTCTCTTGGCAGTGAAGCTCGTCAAGAAAAACTCCGAGCATATCCAACTTCTTTCAAAAACAGCACGGCCTTACTAGTTGAGCGAGCAAGAAAAATCCGCAGAAGCAGCGTTGCGTGTGTGCTGGACGCTTAATAAACATCAGAAGCCATTTTCAGACTCTGAGATAGTAAAAGAATGCATGTTGGAAGTGGCCACGGCACTTTTTGAAGAGAAAAAGGGTATTGTCGCCGCAATTCAAGGTATTCCATTGTCGGCAAGAAGTAATAAAAGAAGAACCGAAATTTTAGCTTCTGACAACAAAACTAGTTTGCTCGAACTTCTGCAGAAGGCACCTTGCTACTCCATTGCACTTTATGAATCAAGTGACATTGTTGATGATGAAAAATGTATATTTTCGTGAGATTTTTTGACATTGAAAGTAAAGCGTTCAGGGAAGAATTGCTGGCAATATTGCCGTTTAAAGGTAAGACTCACGGAGAAGATTTATTCAAGACTTTTGATGAATTCATAACAAAATCAAATATTAGTTATGATAAAATGGTGTCCCTTTCAAGTGACGGGGACCCAGCGATGATTGGCAAAGAAAAAAAAATTGTGCGGTCGGTTGACCCCCGTCAGGAACGAAGTTCCTTACGTTATTTTTCAACTCTAAACTTGATTTAATATGTAGATTTCTATTGATTATATTAGTGTATTTTTGTCACGCCAAAAAGCACAGCCCTCTTTTATTCAACCAACTCTCTCTCTCTCTGTATTTTATTAAAATTAAAAATTTTAATACATAAATTATTTTTATTAAAATTAAAAATTTTAATATATAAATTAATTATTTTGATTTAGATGTTACCTAGCATAATTTTTAATCGGAATAATTTTATTATTTAATCACCAACAAAAATAAATTAATGACACAATATAAATCCCGTGTGATTTAAAACAATAAATAAGTTTAAACAGAAAGATGCGATTCCATAGGGACGGTATAAAATCTTTCAAGTAAAGGATTTACAACTGGTCGAAGTTTATATAAACGATCATGCTGAGGGTCATCATGTGGTGGTTGTTTACTGTTGTCATTAAAATGTAGAAATTCTCTTATCTTTTCAAAGCATTTTAATGACATACATTCTTTTATTACATCATTGCCTATTGCAGGTCACCAATATGCCCTAGTGTTTGGTACATGTACAATAGACATCATTATACAAATACCAATGTATTGTTTAATTTCTAAATTCGTTACATTGACACACTTTTCTGGGGTTTTTTTTGCACACTGAATAAATTTGTTTCTTGAACTGTATGCTCAATCAAATCTTCTGTAAAAAGATAACTAAAAAATTTAGAGGTGTGTTTTAATTCATAATTTCAGGAGCGAGATTCTCGTCACCTTGGAATAAAATTTGATCATCATTTAGCAGTAAATTAGTTTTCTTCCAGTTGATTGCAGGTTTTGTTCTCCCTGTATTATTTCTAATAGTTTTTGGCATGTTCCCACCGTTAGGCAGATCATGAACATCGCTATTATCAAGTAATGATACCTCATCTTCCGAATCACTACTACCATCAAAAATTTCATCACAAACTTTGTTTGGTTTATAATTAGGATCACTTGTACTGCCATCGCTTTCTGAATCAGATCCTTCTTCACTATGATCACTCCACGATCTGTTCATAAGTTCCCCAATTTCTTTCTGTGTTAAAAACTTTCTTCCGGCCATTTCCTTAAAAAAATGGCGTAAGCACACCATGTATAATTTTTGATACATAAAATTGAAATCATACTTGAATTTTTTTATAAAAGATTAAAGAAGTATTTTATTAATAATTATAAAAGCTACGTACCTCTAAAATATATTTATAAAACTTTCAAAGATGTAAACTGACTTTAGAATACTGAAAATATAGCAAATACTAAGGCAGGTCTGCTATGAATTGAACGGCTATCTGTTACTGAGATCGCAGTTGTATTCTTGCTGCCATCTATCCTACGAAAATGTAACTAACAGTGATTAAAAGCTTTGCTATGATTTTTCAAAATTAATATAAGGTGCACAAGTGGATAAAAAATATTGCTTTTGAATATAAAGGGGGAAAATAACTTATGTATCAAATTTGATACAGTGTGCTGTGAAGGGTTTTAAAATTGCCGGTAGCACTTGTGCGTGGATTTGAACCGGGACCTCTGCAGTCCGATGTTCCGCAGGACTGAAGAGGTCCGCAGTCCGATACAATACCCATTCAGCCACAGAGTCCTTGAGAAAAAGTTCTTATGAAGGTGGCATAACGCATTTTCGTTACGTGATGATTCCTGCCAGTTCACTCTACTGTAAGCCGCATAAAAGAACTTCGTTCCAAAAAATTAGTATCAGGGATAAGAATGCAAGAGAACCAGGAATAAGAATGCAGGCCTAATATCTTATCAGTGCATAATTCACCAGGTAGTCCTTTGTGGAAAACTTATTGTAACTCTGAAAGAAGTAATGAACATCTTAGTCAAGTTGATCAATTTTGAGGTCTCGTTCTGCTCTTCAGCGCCGACAGTTCAAGGAGTTTCTTTCTGAATGTGATTTGGATTATTCTGACTTACTCCAACACAACAATGTTCGTTGGCTAAGTAAAGGTCAAGTTATTGAACGTTTCTGGCAAATAAAAGAACAAGAAAGCTTCTTCTTGCAAAACTTGGATACGCAGGAAGCAAGGAAACACTTGGAGTTCATAACAAACGAGCGCAATATGCTAGATGTGGCTTTCCTGAAAGACATTCTGAAATATTTAAATGTGCTCTACACCAAGTTACAAGGAAATGGAAAATTAATATGTGATCTGATACAAAGTGTGTCTGCTTTCCGTCGCAAGCATGATATCTTTGAAACAGATAGTGCAAGTCAAGAATTTATTCATTTACCAACAATTGTTAAATATAAAAAGAACTCTGAAGAAGACATTGCAGTATTTTTAAGGTTTATATCAGATCTTAGGAAGGAATTTGCTGCAAGATTCCAAGACTTTACAGAGATAGGGAAGCTGCCCTTAAATCACCTTATGAAGTTGCTGCAGTGCTAGATTGGACTAACGTGGCTGCGAAGTTGTTCAGTCTTTCAAAGCCTTTACTTCAAATGGAGATAACTGACTTGCAAGAAGATATTTCCCTTCAAATGTATAAAACTGCATCCAATTTGGGATAAGCATGTTTCAGAAAAGTATGAAAATTGCAAAAAACTAGCTATCAACCTGATTTCTATGTCTGGCTCCACATATGTATGTGAATCATCATTTTAAAAAAGGAATTTTTTTAATAACAAATATCATTCGAGATTAACGGACGACCACCTTGAAGACACTCTTCGCATTAGTTTTTTCCCGCGTGAACCAAACAAAAAAAAATTGGCTCAAGACCACAGGTGTAATTCCTCGCATGAATTTTTAAGAATACCGACCTATTATGTTTCATATAATCATTTAAATGAGTCAAAATAAAAATTTAAAACTAGTAAGTATTATGAGTTTTTTTTCTGGACCTCGATAAAAATTTTCAATAGTATCCGGACTCCACTTAAAATTTCTTGCAGACCCCTGCACTAGACTAATTGAGATGGAAGTTTTTTAAGAATGTAATTCAAATTAGAATGTTTTATGGATATTCAGCATGCAAATTAATTGTATCCATTGACCACTGTATTTAATTTGAATATTTTCTTCTACATTATTTTGTCTATAAAAATATCCGTTACGATTTTTTTATAAATATTTTCTTTTGGGTTTTTTCTTTTGGCATTAGTTGCATACATTGGCCGTTGTATTTATTTTAAATGTACGAAGCATGGGTATTCAGCTAGTACCGTCTATAAAGAGATTCGAGCATAAGCTGGTAAAATTTATATTGATACCTAAAATCCTTTAAAGATTAAGAACATGTAGCAACTAATTTCGTTATGTACAAATGTGAAAAAACAAGTCTACTTTGTGCGCATACTAGCAATTTAAAAATTTTTCGTATGTTTTTGCTGGGAGTTTTTCCCCATCAAATGCTGTGGAAATTTCACTCCATTTGAGAGAAAAGGAGGATTGTTTGTTTTTGCCTTTACCCCATTCTCATGAAACTAACTAAAAATAAATTATTGAAATTTGACAGAAGTATGGCCGTCAGAGAATTATGTGATGTTTTTTAAGGATCAAAATAACCATCAATGGAAAGAGGACCATCATCGCTACAGTTTGTGTTTCATCAAACGGCCAATTTGAAAGATTTCATCATACGTTTCTTTCCAACTCATTTGGTTACGTTTACAAAAATAAATCTGGAATGTTTGAAGAATTACGTGAAAAAACAGTATAGGTGCATTCCAATGAAGTTATTACATACACGTGGGTTCTATCTGTAAGATAGAAGTGACCCTCTTTTTTTCAAAATGCCTTGTTAAGCATATTTAAACTACGTTAAATAAAACTTTTAGACAGTCTTTCATCGTCTTGAAAACTCTGTTTATTGTGTTTTTCAGCCACAGGATTCTTTAAAGTTTTGTTTTGTTAATTTACGTTTGTTGATTTTGCTGTTTGTTGCTTTCAATGAGACACCATGTGAACAAACACCACCCTCTGGTTTGAAAAGAAAAGATAAAACCTTTGTGCTCGAGGAATAAACAGGAAATCCAACGTAAATAAAGCACAAATAGCAGTAAGGTGCAATTTTGCATACGGCAGTTTCGAAGCTACAAAGGAGCTTCTTCATCAGTGAAAAGAACTTAGTGGCAGCTCAAAAAAGCCGAAAACTAAGCGACTAGACACGTGCGCATGCACTTAAGTGCATGAGCACGTGTCTAGTCGCTTAATTTTTAAAGTATTCTACTAGTAATAAAGTTAGTATATAAAGTATTCTACTATTTCGGCTAGACACGGGAGACTTAGTTTCGGCTAGACACAGCGACTAGACACGTGCGCATGCACTTAAGTGCATGCGCACGTGTCTAGTCGCTTAGGTTTCGGCTTTTTTGAACTGCCACTAAGTTCTTTGCACTGATGAAGAAGCTCCTTTGTAACTCCGAAACGGCCGTATGCAAAATTGCACCTTACTGCCATTTGTGCTTTATTTACGTTGGATTTCCTGTTTATTTTCCACCCCCTGGTGCCACATCAATTTTGATCGAGCAACTTGAAAGGCGACATCTCGGGGGATTGCACCTTCTTCAAACCTCTCTGAGATCATAGGAGGATATTCCAGGCTATGGATTTAACGTGCCCATATCCGGTCTGAGCTGGAAGGTATTTAGTGGCATTCGTCGGGATTCGAATCGAGCCCCTCAGTTCTAAGCTCAAAGCGCTACCACTAGACTACCTCGGATCATTGTTAATTTCACTTTGTGACAGGTGTTACAATTGAGAGAAACAGAAGATTTTACAAAAGTCTCAAAACATATTGTAAAATTTTTCATTTTTCCTGAGTTTTGACAAACGTGATTTGAACCAAAATTTCACCAAATTATAAGGGACTAGCCGTTGCGCGACCAGCATGGTCGCTTTTAGTTTTATATTTTATTTTGCAAAATAACTCAACTGAAAGAAACGTATGTAATGGATGTTACTATCACCTGTCATCATAAATATACGTTGGTAAGTGGTAGTGTGATCTCATCCAAAGCATTTATAATCATTGCAAAATTCTCTATAAGGCTATTCTAAAACATCGTGATTAAAAAAATATGAATTTCCATTACTTCAGAACAAATTTAAAGATAAGACTGAGAAACCCAACATCAAAGATTTTAAAAATTATATTCTTCTCTGTATGTAAAATTTTTCAAAATTAAGATAGCTACACTTTATCATTACATCAAATAAGAAATTGTTAGAGACAAATTTTTTCACTAAAAAAGGAGTAAAAATTCAGCAAGTACTAAAATATAGTGTGGATTACATCACTCTCTATATGTGCCATTGTTCACAATTCAGATATCTACACTTAATCATACCAAATAAAAAATTGTTGGGAAAATTTCTTCACTCATAAAATGGAGTAAAAATTCAGCAAGTACTACTAAAAAAAGTGTAGACAATTAGCTCTTACTTACTATTAAGATATTAAAATGCAATTATTAAAATTTCACTATGATATTCCTCGAACTTCTTGATATACACAGTTGAGTATTTCAGAAGTAGGAGATACTACAGTGACAGAATCAAAAGAACGGACTCTAGATAAACCTACATACTGTCCATGATTAAACACTGGATTTGACAGGTCTAAACATATTCTGGCAAAAGTTTGTCCTCTTACATACATGTAGAAAAACCGATGGAACAAAAGAATAAATTATCTCGTGAATAAATTAAAATTATTCACGTGTAAAATACAGCAATTAAATTGTACCAAATTAAGTGCTATCGTCGAACCACTACACAGACGCGGTAGGCCTCTAATGTTTACATCTGGTAGTTGCAGCCGTTGCCATTCGGAGTGTAGAAATATCTCCGATTTTTGTACCGCATACCTACGCGTTTTATATATATAGATTGTTTTTCTAATAGTCGACACACTCAGTGGAAATAATGGACTGTATAAATGTTTAACTCGATTTATTCACCATCACAAAACTCAGGTCTAAAAAGGCACGTGTTACAAGCACATCGGGGAGACACCTTACTCCTCTACTCCACTGGACATTCTCCTCGACGTTCTGGCGTTTCCCGCCTTTCACAGCTCCTGCAACCCCTCTTCACGTGATCGGTCTGAAGGGGGGGGGGGGGGGGTCATGGTGCGTACATGCCGCCTGGCCTTGCAGTGTTTTAAATAACATTCGAAAATTGTTACATTTACACAGAATCACAGGAAAAAATGCATATTGCAAAACAAGTAATTGATATAAAATATATAGCATAATACTAATACAATCAATCACACAGAATCACAGGAAAAAATGCATATTGCAAAACAAGTAATTGATATAAAATAATAGCATAATACTAATACAATCTATTTACATAATTAATTTTCCAGAGACAATAAACAAATTTTAGATGTAGGTCTCTTGAGAGGACTTCGTTGAGTTTTGACATTGACAACTCGTACTCTATTATCATTACCTGGAAAAATGTCAGTAATGCGACCTACTGGCCAATTACAAACAGGCAGGTTATCTTCTTTAATGATAACTATATCACAAACCTTAACATTATTTTTCTTTGAACTTTTTTACCACTTTGAACTTTTTTGCAAAGAACTCATATAATCATTTTTCCACCTTTTCCAAATTAACTGAGTAATTTTCGTGGTTCTTTGCCACAACTTTAATTTATTATCTGGAATGTCAGTCAGATCAGGTTCAACAATAGAATTAATAAATCGTCCAATAAGAAAATGGCCAGGAGTTAAAGCTTTCAAATCATCTATATCAGAAGAAATTGAAAGGTCTTGAATTTAAAATGCCCTCTATTTGAGTAATTACTATTAAAAATGCCTCATAATTTAATTTAGCACTACCGACGACACGTTTTAAATGGTATTTGAAAGATATAACTCCCGCCTCTCAAAGGCCTCTAAAGTTTGGCGCTCTAGGTGGAAGGAATTTCCAGTTAACATTCTCATTACACAAATAGTCAGATAGATGATCATCTGGGCTGTTGACCAAATTATGCAATATTTTTAACTCATAATTACTTCCGACAAAATTTTTAGCGTTGTCAGAAAATATGTAAGAGGATTTTCCTCTTCTCTCAAAAAATCTCTTTAGCGTTGCAATAAACGCTTGTGAGTTTAGATCACTTAGCCCGTCTGCACACGGAGCAACTCAAAAGAACGACGGGTTTGTAACCAGTTGCGCCGTGTGAATGGCTCCATTCAATTACATAGGTTGTTACTCATCACGAACTGGTTTGTGATTTGAGTCAGTTATCAGTTCCTTTTGAGTTGCTCCGTGTGCAGACGGCCTTACAATCTCTAAGTGTACAACTCGCGTAACAAAGCATACAAATATGGCCACATACATTTTGTGATAAATGCCCTTTCTTTGGTGTTTATACTTCACAAGAAATGGACCAGTGAAGTCCACATCAGAACAATTAAATGGGTAGTTTTCTCTCACTCTCTCTCTCTTTGGGCAGATTACCCATAAATTGCACACAAACGATTGGTTTTATTTTGAAACAGGGGATACATTCATGCACTACCTTTCTACACATTGTTCGACCATTTATAGGCCAAAATTTCTGTCTTACTCGAAATAACATGGCTTATGGGCTTAAATGTAAGAATTTAAATTATAGTATTCTATTAAGCGAGTTTCTTTACTGTTGGCAAGCAACAAAATGGGAAATTTCTGATCAATATTCAGCTCACTATTCACTAGCCTACCTCCAACTCTAAGTAATCCTTTATCGTCGATGAACGGATGAAGGTTTCTCACCTGACTCTTGGAATAAACTTTACCTGTTTTCTTTAGGCTTTTAATTTCATCGCGAAATACCTCATTTTGAAGGCTCGCTATGAGAAAAATCTCGTCTTTCTCATTCTCCTTAAGATCCAAGAAACAAACACTTAATCTCCTTGCTTCTAGAATTACTTATGAATCTAAAAACAAATGCTAAAATATGGGTTAACTTAACATACTGTTTACTAAGGTTAATTATATTATGTACTAATGTATTAACAGGGATATTTACAACAGACATGCACACTTTAGAGTTCTTAAGTTCACAATTAAAGTCAATTTACTGGTCTGATACAGCAATCACTTTGCTGGGATATTCATCTTGGCTCAGGAACAGGGAGCCATTCCACCAAAGCTCGTACAGGGGCAACTCTGCTGGGTCTAGTCCTCGGGAAATGAGGTCAGCCGGATTCTGCTCAGATGAGACATGGTGTCACTGCTCTTTGGATGTTAGTTCTTGAATTGTAGCGACTCTGTTAGCCACAAACGTCTGTAGACTTAAGGGCTCTTTCTGGATCCATGCTAACACTATCATGGAATCACTCCACATGTTGATGCTGGAAACTTCTAGTTTTAATGCAGTTAGGACTTTTTTCATCAGCTTTGCTAGAAGGACGGCTACACACAACGCCAGTCTTGGAATGGTAAATCGTTTGATTGGAGAAACTCTTGATTTTCTAATAATCAACTTGACTGTCACTTTTCCAGAATTGGTAATTGATTTGGCATAGATTACATCTCCGTAAGCTCGTTCGGAGGCGTATGAGAAGCCATGAAGCCTCAATCCTCTGTGGTTTCTCGGTAAAGATGCATCTTTCGATATCGGTGTTGTTTATTTTGCTTAAAGATTTGACGAATATCTACCACTCTTTCGTATATTTCGCTGGGAGTTGCTCATTCCAGTCAATCTTCAACAACCACAAATGCTGCATAAAAATCATTCCTTTGGCCACAACAGTCCCTAGCAGTTCGAGTGGGTTGAAAATTTTTGTAATTGTGGATAGCACAGATCTTTTGTTATAAAATCCATTTATATTTACAGCTTCTTTAAATGAGAAGCAATCTTTCTCAGACTTCCATGAAATTCCCAAAGCTTTCGTTTCACCAGGGTTTGAGAAACTATAATCGGTTTCTGGACTAGAATTAGGCTCTTGATTGATTATGCACCACTTGTGAAGCTTCATACCTACAGAATCTAAAATATTACTTAACTGACGCTGAATTTTCTCAATTTCTTCCAGAGTCTCCGCTCCATATAGCACGTCGTCCATATAAAAATCGTTTAGCAGTATTGGTGATGTTGGAGGAAAACGCTCCTTCTCATCAATGGACAATTGTTTCAGAGTCCTCATAGCTAGGTATGGTGCACTAACAGTACCGTATGTTATCGTTAAAAGCTCATAGATCTTTACAGGCTCATTTTTTCCTTCCCTCCACAGTATTCGTTGGAGGTTTCTTTGACTCGGATGTATAAGGATCATCCTATACATGTTTTGAATGCCAGCTGTAAAGGCTACCAGAGGTTTTCAAAATTTTATCATGATATAAAACAAGTCAACCTGAATTACTGCACCATTATATTGCAGCGAGTTTAAAGATTTGCCTTCGCTGGTTAAACTGGAAGCATTGAACACAGTTCTAAGCTTCGTGGTGGCCTTTTGAGGTCGAAACACATCGTGGTGTGGCATGTAATACACTACATCAGGTTTTTTTATCTTCAATGATTACCCTCATATGGCCCAATTTTTCATACTCCTTTAAAAATCTTTATATAAAGCTAAGTATTCAGGATCCTGCTAATCCTGCTAAGTAGCAAGATTCATTTCATAAATTTCGTCCATCAAAGGAATTGATGAGCGCTTATAACACACTAAACTCGATTTTCCCCTCGAATAATTTAAATTTAAAACTATTATTTGCATTTTTTTCACTGAAAAATGCCCCAAGGTGTAAAATGTCTTTCTCTATTACGGAGTACAATTTCTTTTCAAGAAAGAAAAAATCTTTCAATTCAAGTCTGCAATCCTTGGGCACATTTTTTCAATAGGTTAACACTGAAGAGAGAGTATTCGATAGGGTTAGTACATAACAGCCTTAAGTCCTTGCTCAGATTGCTACTCAGACAGTGACCCATTGGAGCCCAGATTGTTGACGTGGAGACAGACAGTAGAAAATTTAACACAATGAAGTTTAAATTCAATTAACTAGTCACTAAAGGAAAATAATCACAACGTCATGGCTGATAGTTCAATAATTATGAGAAAGCCAAGCAATAATTAATTACATAGCTACGATCACATACATTATAAAATAAATATCCTTTAAAAACAGTGAAACTTCTCCAGCCGGCCATCCTTCAAAACGCTCAGATTTTTTGGAAATATTACTCGCCACCATAGAGATACTCACCCCTATTTGATGTCCACCCCTCAAAACGGCCACTTTTTTCGGAACCATGACTGGCCGCCTTAAAGTAGTTTCACTGTATATATTTCCCATGCTGATTTTTAAGGACTCTTTCTTACAGTATATTAATCTAAAACAAATTCTTATTGAAAATATCTTTATATTTACAGTCTATCTCTAGCAATCAGTCCGTAAGTCAAGAGACTTCCGAAAATGACGAATATAAAACTTTTCTTCAAATCAGCAAAGCCCCCGACCGAAAGAGCGATGGGTCTTTTCTTCATAACTAACACCATGCAATTGTTTACTGACACATATTTCACACGGCGATTTTTAAGGACTTTTTCTTCGTGTATATGAGTCATGGTCTTTACGATTTCCTCCATTTCCTCAGGTATCCTGGAAGCTATGATCACGGTTACCGTTAAGTGAAATATATTCATGCCGGTGAGCGTTGCTATGTCTACCTGAAGCAGAGAACTATATGTATCGTTTGCTTTCAAGAAATATGCAGATCCAAAAAAAATAATCAACGCCTGTCTCGTAATTGAGAAAAACAGGAATGAAGAAAACGCCTCCTTCACGAGGTCCGTATCGTACCATATATTTAAACACTTCTCTAACAAGTTGGTCACAGAATCCGCCTTGGCATGATAGCTTAAGAATTCTCCCTTCCTACTTCTCATTTTGTTTTTCACCGATGATATAATCCTCACCCATTGACAGCATAAGGCGCAGAAAATACAGTTCAGAAATGCAGGCACGATTTCACTGATGGTCATGTACAGAAGTCCGGTAACAATCATGGATGCAGTGTTCAGTCGCTGATCTTCAAAGAAGTCCATGGAGAAGAATCTGAGGTAATCCTTGGCAAATTTTAAGTAAGCGTATGGGATCACTGCGATACGTATAACACTGAGTGAAATCATGCCATATATCAGCAACCATAACGATCCTGATTTTCTCTCGACAGGGAACGAGTCAATAACCTTTCGTAGCAGTTTAATCTTGTCGTTTTTTCGCAACAAACAAAAATACTTACAGACTGCTAATGTAGTATAAAGGACGCAGGTAGCCAAGTAAAAAGTGTCCCACATACTACGGATTACATTTTTCACGATGATCGAAGAGAAGCAAAAAAGGGAAACAGAGAGGAAAATGAACGATACCAACTGGGTTTTCCCCGATAAAATAGTGTCATTTCTCACACTATAACTAGAGTTTATTCCGAGGACTTTCAATAAATTCCAAAAGGCGCCGAGTTTATCGTTTCCTTTTGACGCGTGCATGACTTTAACGGAGTCGTAGTTTCTGCGATGTTTAAACAGCATTGTCTTTCGTTTTGAAGAATTAATACTTATCAAACTGAGCAATTGATCTGAGTAAGAATAAAAAATATTATTAATGAAACTATCAGTAGATGACGTGAGTTTTGAAACTACAAATCTATTCAAACACCAGAGCGACACAGTATGAAACATAAAACTCCTTTACGTTGTCATTGGCGAAACGAATACACATATGTTGTACATTTCGCCAATTTTCCCAGGTTAATTTCACTGTATAAATAAACAAACATACAAATAACACGCGAGTAATTTAAGGATATTACTGAGCGTATACTTTACTGTCTAGTCTTTAACTTTAAATTTTCTGGCTACTACTTAAAGAGCTATGAAGAATGTACAAAATAGATATGTTAGGGGATTCACTTTAGCATAGTTTTTACAATGCATCGTGGTATGAAAATTGTTAACAGTTTTTGTAGAATCTTATCGTGGTTGGAATAATTTCAAAGGAGATATAAACAGATATCGTTCAGAGACATTGATTACGTGACAAACTGAATGCAACACATACTGTTCTTTCACTGTGAATAGTTTTTTTAGGAAAAAGCAGTTCTACCAAAAGTTGAAGAGACTTTGCAGAGATATCGTTCAGAGAATTTGATCACATGACGTTATTTCTACAACGAACCTAACAATTCATACTATGCACAACGTGAACACTTTTTATTAGTAGTAAATAGTGATATTATTAAATAGTCTGTCAGATGGGCTTCAATGTTGCGTAAGATTCACAATTTTCTTCTGTCTGAACACTAGACTTTGTATTGAGTTCCTAATTTACTAATACCAAGGAAACAGCATAATCATATAAAATTCAACGTTGCATTGAAGATACCCCAACTTTATCATGTACTTTTAATGTTTTCAAAGTTTATAAATACTCACTGAAGACTTACTACATACGTCTTTTTCTCTGTTAAAAATGTAATATTTCTCCCTTGTAGCGACTTAATAAAATTTCACACCGCTGCTTTGCAAAAACACATCTTACATTTCGAGGAACACTAAACTTTGGCAATGATTGTATGAGTTCCTTTTCATGAACTCATTTAAGTAAAATATTTAAATTGTTTTGTTTCGTATGTTGTAACAATAGCAACAGAGTTATATGATTTCTTTATCCAGGACACAAAGCCTAAATGACAAATATGGAAATCGTGCCAAGTAAGAGAATGTATTCCTTTTAAGTGAATATTAGTCGCAGATGGGAAATCGCATGTAATCATATTAAGATAATGTGTTACATTTCCATAACTTTTTCTTCAATCTATTTCAGTCTTTTAGTGAATTTATTATCGCACAGCGAAATTATCGTTCCAGTTTATTTATGAAAATAGGTTTAGATTCATATGCTTACCACTACTTTTAAAGACGTCCTGGACAAACAATATCTTGTTCTGTTGAAGAGCATTTTTTAACGATTTTTCCATAAATGTTTCTTTCCATAAATGTCAAAAAAGAACCTTCCCCCACCACACACACCCACACACACACACATATATATATCCCCCTAATAGATGCCGTGTTCTGTGTATGTATGTATCTGTCATGAACGCTTCCAGAGTGACCGCTTCGTAAATATATCAGCCTATGACATCCATTTTGTTTAATGAGTTAGGCTTAACAAGTTAAAAGTAAAGTTAAAAGAGATTATTTGCTATCTAATCCAAAATAATGTATTAAAAACAACGTAATATCGACACAAATCAACTTTATTTCGATTTTTAGACGACTGTAATGAACGGTTATGACAGTTTCAAAACAGCTCGCCACCGTTTAAAACTGTTCTCAGCATAAAATATCCTTTCATTGTAACGTATTTTCGTTGTGATTTTCATATTCATTAGAGAATTATCTCTTTTCCGCCACCTTTCGCGTTATCATGGTGTTTCAATTAAATTAATAACAAATATTCATTTTATATACTCAGAACTTGAAAATGTAAACACGAGTGAGTCATTCATTAACGGTGATTCATTCATCGTCGTTATTTTAAGAAAAATTGAATCACAGAATTTTTTCCACAGTAAAACAGTTTTTCATTATATTATTTTTTTAATATATATACATATATATATATATATATATATTTATATTTTAACCATATAATATATATATTTTAATCAGATATTACAATAATGTCAAATTTAGTATTTTCCGAAAGTTGCAAATTCGACGCATGCGTAGTGATATGTTCAAAATTGTCTGTACGGTAGCGTGCTTTTCAAAGCGAATAAACATAACCGCAAAATTTTCTTTAATTTTTAAAAGTGTTTAATTGAATATTTCTAAATTGCCAACACATGTGGATTTCATGTCCTCACATGTGGCTTTCATGTGATTTTTTGCAAAGCATTCGATTACGATGATAATGCTTTTAATTCCTATTAGTTATTGTATTTTTAATATTACTTTTAATAGTACTTTTATAACGATTTGTATTATACCGTGAAGTTTTGACGGGTACTATCTAGTATACACTCAAGAGCCAAAACATTATGACCACCCCTACATTTTGCAATGAATTCGCCTGGATGACGTGGAAGGCACGTGATCAGGTGGAAGTGGTATTTAACTGCTGCTGGAGAGTCTGAAGAATCAGACTCTCTCTCTATATATAAATATATATATATATATATATATATAAATGTAAATGTTCGTTTGTTCCGAAAGTTCTTCACCGATTTCTTTGAAATTTTAACACAACGTTGCATCCGAATACGTGAGTGTTTTTATATACCTATTATATACACTGAAGTGCCATTGAATTAGGGATACCAACCTAGTAACGAGTTGGGTCTCCTCTGGCCTTGATAACGGCTGCCACACGACGAGGCATAGATTCAACAAGTTTCTGGAAACGTTCCACGGGAATGGCTTGCCAAATATTGGCTAAAGCTGTCCATAATTCAGTACGGTTCTTTGGTGCTGTGTGATGGCCTTTCACACCTTGTTCCAAAACATCCCAAAGATGCTCAATAGGATTTAAGTCTGGGCTTCTAGGTTGCCAATTCATGACAGAGAAGTCAGAGGAATGCTCATCCAACCAGCCAGTAGCCAACCGGGACTTGTGAGAGGTACAGTTGTCTTGCTGGAAAACTCCATTACCGTGCGGATAACAGAACAGCATAAACGGATGGAGGTGATCACCCAGCAACTCTACGTACCGAATTGCATTGAGGGAGGTTGGTACACGCACCAAAGATCCCAAACTGTGCCACGAAAAAACACCCCAGACCATGATTGAGCCACCATGCCCTTGTACAGTTCCAGCGAGGCATGCAGGATCCATGGCTTCATGAGCCTGACGCCATATTCTCAGCCTCCCGTCGGCATTAAGTAGTCGGAATCGAGACTCATCAATCCATGCTACTCGTTTCCAGTCCTCTACACTCCAGTCTCTGTGCTCTCTTGCCCAGGCAAGACGTGCAGCCCGATGGCGAGTATAGAGCAATGGTACTCTCGTAGGTCGACGGCTCCCGAAACCCGTACGGTGAAGAGAGCGTTGCACAGTCCATTTACTGACTGTACGACTGGCACCGTCATTAAACTGGGTGGTAATTTGAGCTAATGTTTGGCTTCGCTGGCTACGTACAATACGCCTGAGCCGTCTCTCACCACGCACTGTCAAGGCTAATTGTCTTTTGCAGTTTGCCCGATCGCTAGTTTTTTTTCCACCATCCATGTATTCTTGGTATACTCTTGACACTTTCAACCTTGAAAATCGTAGCTGTCTGACGATTTCGGAAATTGAATGGCCCATGCGTCGCGCACCTACGATTTGTCGGCGAACGAAGGCGTCTAAATCAGGCAGTTTACCCATACTGGCAATTCCAACAATAATTCAGAACAACCACAGTACGCCCTATATATGAAGTTACCACAGCACCCTCACTTGCGCATACATGATGCGCAGCGCTATACAATTTGCATAGGCTTTGCTATCCCTAATTCAGTGGCACTTTAGTGTAGTTGTCACACCTGTGACAGGTATAAACATGCTTTTTTTTAAACATACGCTATACTAAATATTTTACGGCAAACGAGGAATGTCTTTCCCTTCCCCCTGTGAACAGAAATTTGTTACGGTGGGGTACGACCCCACTATCAGCAGTTCCCACAGGTCATAAAATACGCAGTTATCGTTCTAGACAATAAAAGACGATCGAAGAGATAAGAGAACGCACATGGCTGAAGATATTTTCCGTCGAATACGCGAGGAAAATTCAAATATGAACATGGATTTCACAGCAGAAATCTACAATGAAGCTTTGATAATTATTGAAGATCTGTGCTTAGAAATCGCTAACAAAGTTCTCAATCAATTGGGAATGCCATCACCGAATCGATCGGCTGTTGGTTCGTTCGATGTAGAATTGCGTCGTGAACAAAATTACAAGACGGGTGATCTTTTGTCGTATGTGCAATCAAATATTCCTAAGCTAACGCTTGAACAAAAATGCATTAATGCAAACTGTAACAATAATGCAAACTGTAACAATAATGCAAACTGTCAATAATGGGGTTGGAGAAATCTTCTTCTTAAATGCGCTAGGAGGAACTGGTAAAACGTTCCTAATTAGATTGATTCTGGTAGCAATTCGATCCCAAAATGACATAGCCTTAGCTCTTGCGTCGGCCGGAATAGCTGCAACATTGCTACCAGGTGGAAAAAATGTGCATTCCGCTTTGAAATTGCCACTGAACATGCAATTCATTGAAACTCCCACGTGCAACATTTCCAAAGCATCCGGCATGGGAAATGTATTGCAGAGAGGCAAACTTATTGTTTGGGATGAATGTACAATGGCACACAAAAAATCGCTCGAGTCTCTTGATCGATCATTGCAAGATTTGTGTGGAAACATCAGACCATTTGGGAATGCATTAATATTGCTTCCAGGAGATTTCAGGCAAACATTACCTATAATTCCTCGATCGACACCAGCGGACGAAATAAATGTTTGCCTGAATTACTCTACTTTGTGTCGACACGTAAAGACGTTGAAATTATCTACAAATATCCGTGTCCATCTGCAAAACGATCGATCAGCTGAGTTATTCTCACATCAATTGCTGGAAATTGGGAACGGAAAAGTGCCGCTTGATCTGACATCAGGACGAATTTCATTGCCTCATAACTTCTGCAATTTAGTATCGTCAAAAGAAGAATTGGTTGAAAAAGTATTTCCCAATATTCAAACGAATTATAAGAATCATGATTGGATTTAGAACAAAGACGTCTACGAACTTAACAATATCATTCAGTATAACATTCAAAGCGAGGCGGTCACATACATGTCCGAGGACACTGTTGTGGAAGCAGATGAAGCGGTACATTATCCAACAGAATTTTTGAATTCACTCGATCTGCCAGGGATGCTACCGCACGTACTGTAATTGAAAATCGGCTTGCCAATTATAATGTTGCGAAATATTAACCAACCAAAGCTTTGAAACGGCACGCGACTTGCAGTAAAAAAATTACTGAGCAACGTCGTAGAAGGAACGATCTTGACAGGACCATTCAAAGGTGAAGATGTCCTCATTCCTCGCATTCCCATGATTCCAACGGATATGCCATTTAAATTTAAGAGATTGCAATTCCCAATTCGATTGGCGTTTGCAAACACCATGAATAAAGCTCAGGGCCAATCTTTACAATTGTGCGGGTTAGATTTAGACACGGATTGTTTCTCACGTGGACAATATATGTTGCGTGTTCTAGAGTCGGAAAACCAGACAATCTTATATATCTGCACAGACAATGGAACAACAAAAAATATTGTATACCCACAAGTATTGTAAATTTAAACATTTTTAAATTTTTTTTATTTCCAATGCAGCGGGCGAAAGGGAACACAATTCTTTCGCCAAGATATTACATAAAACAAGCAAGTACTAAAAACTGAACTATAAAATATGTTGGTGGGTAACGTTACTCGCGTCCGTAGCATACTTTAAGCTAAGCTACACGTGCCCCCTGGGTAGTGCTAAATGCATAACAGCATTGCAGCCTTTATAAATTAAACATATTAGAAATTTGCTTTCTCTTTTCTTTCTTTCCCATTTAACGAGACTGAGCCCCAGCGACGCGTGGCTGGGTACAACTATATATATATATATATATATATATATATATACAAGGTCTGTCCAAAAGTAATGAGAAAAAATTACATAAATTAAATACCGTGAAGTTTTTAATCGTTCTTACAAAGAAAAACAGTTAATAGTCTTCGAAGTATGTGCCTTAGGCAGCAATACAACGAGTCCAGCGTTGCTACCAGTGGTTGTAGCATTGTTCGTACGCATTTTGTGAGATGCCGCTAAGCCTTGTGGTTACGGCTCTTTGGACAACTTGGAGTGTATTAAAATAGAGTCCTTTCATGTCCATCTTAAGCCATGAAAACAAAACAAAAAATTGCTAGAGGGGGCCAGGTCGGGACTGTATCGTAGATGTGTTCTTGGGTTAGGTATTCAGTCACAAACAACACTGTGGAGCCGAGCGTTGTCGTGGTGGAAGATCCAGCTGCCATCGATGTCTGGGCGGACGCGGTTTACCCTTCTCTTCAAGCGCTTGAGCACTTCCAAGTAAAATTGTGAATTCACCGTCTGCCCAGGTGGTATGAATTCTGTATGGACCACTCCTTTAGAATCGAAGAACACGATCAGTATTGTTTTGACTCGTGATTTGCTCATCCCAACCTTCTTTTGTCGAGGTGAGTTTGGAGTATGCCACTCCGATCTTTGCGGCTTAGTCTCTGGGTAGTATTCGAACTCCCAACTTTCGTCACCAGTTATCACTCTTGTTAGGAAGTTTTGGTCCCTGGATACACGATCCAACATTTCCTGCGAAATCGTCACGCGAATTTCTTTTGGGGGACACGTTTTCGGGGGAGGAAACGAGGGGAAAGAAGGATAATTTTGACTACGCGTTAAATAAAGGTGAGGCGTTGGGGCACTATTGTTATATATATATATATATATATACAGGGTGATATTTTTTAAACTGACACTACTCTGAGCCATCTGTAGCGCGATCTATCAGCAGGAATTCCCCCAAAATTGATAGAGGCACTAAGGACGACACGGAAAGAGTTTCCGTGAAAAAATAGTTCCAAAAGTTGTCGATAAGGGACGATATGGCTCTGTTGTTGTCGGCGCATCCGAGAATTTGCATAAAAGGCAAGTAAAACATCAAAATGCAAATTCCTGACTACGTAGTCGACAGTGGCGCCAGTATTTTGGGATATAAAGATCGGTGCGGAATCTGTTACGCCTTCGCTTTACATAAGAAAGGGTCATCAGTCGCTTTTTTCCGCTTGCATGGCCATCTCGCTCCCCGTACCTAACCCATGTGACATCTTTCTTTGGGGTTATTTAAAGTCTCATGTGTATCTTGGTGGAGTCCCGAACTTGGCGGCCCGAAAGGACAATTATCCCGGACTTTCATGAACATTCCTCGTAACATGTTACGCCTGGCCGTTGAAAACGCAGTCTTCAGGATGCAATGTGCCGCCCACCAGGACTGTGATCACATTGCAGGAGGGAGAAGTGAATTTGTTGCATAAACTGGTATTGCAGTGAAATTTCTTTGTTATTCATTTGTCTGCTTACAACCTTTTTGGTATCCATCCCTTATCTTTATAGTCCGAAATACTGACGCTGCTGTCGTCTATATAGTCGTTGTATTTTGATGTTTTACTTGCCTTTTATGCAAATTCTCGGGTGCGCCGACAACAACAGCGTAATATCGTCCCCTATCGGCGACTTTTAGAACTAATTTTTTTTCACGGAAACTCTTTCCCATGTCGTCTTTAGTCCCTCTATCAATTTTGGTGGAATTTAGGCTGATAGATCGCACTACAGAGGGCTCTGAGTAGTGTCAGTTTAAAAGAAAATTCCCCTGTATCTATCTATCTATCTATCTATCTATCTATCTATCTATCTATCTATCTATCTATATATATATATATATATATGGGGTTTTGGGGGGAATAATCACAAACAGTGTTAACATATGTAACATTTATTTAAAGAGGGAGATTATTTACAGGGTGAACTAACGTCTAAAAGGGGGAAAAACAAGCAGCGCAGCACACACACGTGCACGCTCGTCGAAAAGTAAAACATCGTCTCTCGTCTGTTCTTCGCGGCGCCCGCTAGGTGGCGCTCACGGGAGCTTACAAGGACGCACTCCATGTGAGAGTGGCATGCATGGGGCTGTATGGATGGCATCCCACATCGGCCATCTGACAAAAAGCATCTGCCTCCAGATGCTGGTAGGGGCACAAACAAATACAGGTGACAATTTATTATGACGAAATGAAAAAAAAGTATAAAAGTTATAAAAATACACATATGTTATAACTAGCAAAATGAACTGGAAAAGAAAATGAAAAATATAACACATATTGTAGTAACATCTAAACAGTAACGCAATCCTGGCTAATGAAGTATTCCTGAAAAAAGAAAACAAAATAATATGAAAACATAGTTCAAAAATCCAAGTATGTTTAGCCCAAACGGGTTATGTAAAGTTATGAGTCCACGGTTTCATAAACTTGACGCATGTACTGGTATGCATGGGTCCGTCTATATGTCCACATTTTTGAACATCGTAGGTGTCGTTGGGCTTAAGTATGATGATCTTGTAGGGTCCGAGAAACTTTGGATGGAGTTTTAAACGAGGTCCGAATTGGGTGCATTTTATGGCGACAAGATCGTGCAACTTGAACTTCGGAGGTGTCTTTCGTCGTAGATTGTAGGTTTTGAGGTAGGATTGAAACTTTGGATGGAGTTTTAAACGAGGTCCGAATTGGGTGCGTTTTATGGCGACAAGATCGTGCAACTTGAACTTCGGAGGTGTCTTTCGTCGTAGATTGTAGGTTTTGAGGTAGGATTGAAACTTTGGATGGAGTTTTAAACGAGGTCCGAATTGGATGCGTTTTATGGCGACAAGATCGTGCAACTTGAACTTCGGAGGTGTCTTTCGTCGTAGATTGTAGGTTTTGAGGTTTTCGTCTTGGACTCTTAAAATCTGTTGTTTGGCGTCTTTGCGGAGGTCGTCGTGTGAATTTACAAACTCAGTTTGTATTTCGGCATTCAACAGGTCTGTGATTTGGAGATTGTTGTGGACACGCATTTTTGTACCGAAAAGCAGTCCAAAAGGAGTCGTCTTAATGCTGCGTTGGAAAGTTGAGTTGATAATTTGCTGGACGTCAGCCACATGTGTATACCAGTTCGTAGGATCTTGGATGGACAATTTTGATAAAACAGAAATGATTGTAGAATTGAGACGTTCAACCTGTCCATTTGCGCGAGGAAGACCAGTGGTTATTGTCAAATGCTGGATGTTCTCATGGTCGCAAAAATCTTTAAAGGGGTTCGACAAAAAAGCAGATCCTCGATCCGAAATAATACGGACGGGGTTTCCAAACACTTGTTTTTGAATTTCTAATTTAGAGAGTACTTCTGCAGCGTCAGTTGATTTCGTCGGGTAAAGCCACACAAATTTGGTGAAACTATCGATAACGGGGAATATATATTTATATCGTTTAGAAGTAGTAGCGAGAGGACCTAAGTGATCAACATTATATATAAGGAGTGGGGTGTCCTCTTTTGGTAAAGGGTGTAGGAGTCCTTCTTGTTTACCACACTTGCGGTTCGTCAAGATGCATGAAACACAGTTGGCAATACACCTGGCAATTTTCTCTTTTAAATTAGGTATGTAAAACTGCTGTTTGAGTTGCTCCTCTATTTTCTTAGTAGCAAAATGTCCATTCTCGTGTGCGTCTCTGATAATGCCGTCTTCATTGAGTCTGGAACGACTAGAACTTCGTAACCGTCAACTAACTTGTAGAGAAAATTTGCTTTGATAAAATAATCGTTATACTGTTTAGTATTAAGAATTTCTTTAATTGCTTGAATGTTAGGGTCGTGTGACTGAGCATTTTGTATTTCGAAAGTCAAAGAACCGGTGGTAATGAGCATCGTCGGATAGCGGCTTAGCGCATCAACATGAGTCATCTTTGCTCCAGTTCGATGTTGAATTGTGTAATCATAGTCTTCTAATAATAGTGCCCATCAAGCAATTTTAGCACTGAGATCGCGCTTGCTCATAGTAAGTTTGAAGGCGTTACAGTCTGTTACTATAGTAAATTTTTGACCAAGTAGATACACTCTAAATTTTTTTTAATGCATGAATTAGGGCTAACATCTCTAGTTCATAACTTGAGTAATTTTTCTCAGCGTCGGATGTACATTTGCTCGCAAAATATACAGGGTGAAAACAGTTATTATCAGTGGACTTCTGAAGAAGAATGCATCCAAAACCATGGATAGAAGTGTCAGTATGTAATTCAGTTTCGCTTTTCTGATTATAAAAATTAAGAACTGGTTTGTTAGCCAAACATTGCTTCAATTGATGAAAAGCATTTTTCTCATTTACACCAAAATGGAAAATAGTAGATTTTTTAAGAAGGTTAGATAGAGGATGAGCGACAACTGAGAAGTTTTTGATAAATTTACGGAAATACCCAAGCCAAACCAAGGAAACATTGGACGTCTTTTTGATTTTTTGGTTCCGGATAATTTAGAACGGCGGCTGTTTTAAGAGGGGAGGGAAATAACTGTCCATTTTGAATAATATGGCCAAGGAACTCAATTTGTGTATGAAGGAATTTACATTTTCTAAAGTTTATCTCAAGACCGTAGTCTGAAGCGGCAGAAAAGACTGATTTTATTTTTTTGATATTTTCCGCTTCATCTTTAGCAGGAATGGTTAAGTCATCCATATACAACAATATCTGACCTGATAAAATGAGATCCTTAAAGACTGTGTTAACAAATCGCTGAAATACGAAAGGTGATGTACAAAGACCAAAGGGAACTTTAAGAAACTGAAACTGACCGGAATGTGTCACGAATTAAGTATAACGTCGACTGTCTATATGAACATTAACATGGAAAAATCCATTTTTAAGGTCTAAAGTACTAAACACACGAGCATTCTGAAGGTTATCGAGTAAGTCATCAATGAGAGGTAAAGGGTATCGATCTTTAATTATATGTTTATTTAATTGTCTATAGTCGATGCAAAGTCGTGGGGTTCCGTGTTTCTTTTTAACAAGAACAACCTGACTCGACTAGTCTGACGAACAGGGTTCTATAATGCCGTCCTGAATCCAAGTATTAACTTGTTTATCTACAATATCTCTCTCAGTAAATGGTAAACGTCGGGGTCTGTGGCAGATGAGAGTTGAAGTATCAACTTGTATATGCATTTGAATATTAGTAGTTTTAATTTTATGGGGTTTATAATTGGTAACGAGGTGTTGAATGGTATTTCTCTGTTGTTTAGTAGCACTAGGGCCTATATCAGGGCTAGAATCATCTATTACCAATATATTACTAATAAGAGTAACGTGTTCGTCTATAGCGTCAAAATCTGAAGGTTTATGAATCGAAAGTCCGTCTTTAGTGATAGTGAATTCAGCCTGTGCAAGTACATTCATACCAATTATCAAATCTACTGGCATAGTATTATCGTCAACAACACAAATATCAGCGGTAAACAATTGACCATCAATAACAATTTGGGATTTGAAAGAACCAAGAGGCTTATTTTTTCCATTGCCAAAAGCCGTAAGCAATGTACTAGAGTTATTAAGAACAGGGGATCCAATTTTAGTATACGCTCGCTTTAACATAATCGTAGCCATCGAACCTGTGTCAATTAACGCGTTGAAAGAGACATGGTTGAGTATAAAATCCTTGTACATTAATTTTGAAGCAGTTGAATTCAGCGTATTAACATTAGTTTCTCTCTCTGTGTGTAAATTAGTTGATTTTGAACAATTTGCGGAGATATGCCCGAAATTTCCACAAGAAATACATTTTGGACCGCGATGTTTGTCTCGACAAAATTTAGATAAATGGTTAAAATTAAAACAATTATAGCACATAATTTGTTTACTCTGAACATGAGGACGAAGTGCTTCTGGTTTCATCTCACGTCTTGGGTTTGAAATTTTATGGTACACGTCATCACGTTTACGAGGTACGTAGGTAGAACCGAAATGGTCAGTTGAAGATTTACATCTATGTCTGTCAAAAATCTTTTCATAAATTTTGAGTTTCTGTTTGAATTCCGTAAAGTTAGTACAATCATACAAAATTAATTTATTACACGGAGCGTCTGGAATATTATTTATGCAATACTCAATTATGCTAGCATCGTCCACAGCAAAGTCGAGGGCTTGCGAAACTAACTCGCGAAGAGCAATTAAATATTCTGTAAGAGATTCATTTGGTTTTAATTTTCGATTTCGCAACTGTCGATATAAGTCCGGGCTCGTAATTTTCGAGCCAAACTCCTCAATTAATGCTTCTTTTAAAGAACTCAAGTCAAGTGTTCAGATTACGTTGGCTTTGAATAAATAATTTAGCGGATCGAGAAAGATTAGTTTTGACAAAAAGTCACTTTATGCTGATCTGTTAAATGTGGTAAAAGAGATAAATTATCCTCTACGTCGCGCAAAAAGCTTTGAAGAGTATACGCATTGCTACCAGTAAATTTTCGCATAGAACAGGAAACATCTCTCAAAACAAGCCATAAATTAGAATAAGGAACGGAAATGTCAATGTCGGATTGTTGTTGTTTGGGCGAAAAAGAATTGGTATAAGCATTTTCAACTGTGGCGAGGGCAGCTGGCGTCTGTGATACTCCCGTCTGCGCGAAGGAACTTGGCGCCAAATTGTCGTTCTCATCAAAATCAGAAATAGGTTGAAAGGAAGTTAAATTCGAAAGTGCGTCAAAAATGGAATCACATAGTTTGTCTTTAGAACCGTCGGAATCAATATATAAGATATTAGCAACATAGATAAAATCATTTAATGAATATGTTTTAAGGATGGATTTCTTTCGGGAATTCAAATCGAAAGTACCAGGGAAATTTTGAAAATTGCGTAATTTAGATCGAGAAGAACGATCAAATGTGTCATCAAAACAAATCGAAAGCAATAATTTAACACTTTTAGTTGGAGCACAGTTAAGTGCTTGCGCGATTGGCACAAAATTGTTTAGTGAAACTGAACACATATTGTCACTCACAAAAAATGGTACTCACTGAATGCAGACTTCTAAACAGAATAATCCAACAATTTGTAAATCCGACTACGTCACGTCGAAAATTCAGTCATCGGAACGTCAGAAAAAGGAAAGCATAAGTCCGTCGAAAAATTATAATTCTGTGTAAAAGTCACATCAGCAGAATACTTCGTTCAAACCGTACGGCAGGCAGGGGTGGTAGTCTAGGGAATTAAAGGGTAAAAGGATGCCAGAGCCCCCATCTGTGGGGTTTTGGGGGGAATAATCAGAAACAGTGTTAACATATGTAACATTTATTTAAAGAGGGACATTATTTACAGGGGGAACTAACGTCTAAAAGGGAGAAAACAAGCAGCGCGGCATACACACGTGCACGCTCGTCGAAAAGTAAAACATCGTCTCTCGTCTGTTCTTCGCGGCGCCTGCTAGGTGGCGCTCACGGGAGCTTACAAGGGCGCACTCATGTGAGAGTGGCATGCATGGGGCTGTATGGATGGTATCCCACACACACACACACACACACAAATATATATATATATATATATATATATATATATATATATATATATATATATATATATATATATATATATATATATATATATATATATGACATAACATGACCTATAGAAACAGTTGTCAAAGCAGATACTGGAACAGCTGGACAAGAGTTCTTGGGACGCAGTAAAGAGGCGAATGAATTAAAATAGTTTTATTGTCGTTCATATGGAGTTCCCCATAGGGAGGGATCTAGACCGTGTGACATATGATTTGTACAAACACTATCAAAAAAAAGACCCGGCTTTCAGCCGTGTTCACATTTTTATATCGGGAAAATACAGAAGAAGTGGTGGAAGTATTATTCCCTATGACGCTATGTTACGTCATGGATGCTATGTTACGTTGCGTCGTGTCCGATGATTCTTATCGGCTCAGTCTACCTAGACAGGGCTTGTCTTAAGTCTGTGATGGATTTTTCTCTGTCTACAGGGGAACGAAGGGATTAAGTACTGCAATCTTTATTATCTTTAGAAATTGAATAAATTATGTTTTACAGGAACGTGGAGAAGTCAAATTATTAATATAAAAATTATTTTTATATTATATCCCCCCCTCAAAGAAAAAGAAACTCCCCTTGCCAAACCAAAAAAAAAATTAATTTACCTATTCTGACAATTGAAAAATTAACCCATCCACCAACTCTTCTGTGTACAAAACTAACATTCAGATCTCTGAATGCTCACTTACATGTAAAAATTTTAACAACAAACTTTGCATAATTTTCTATCCAATTTCAATATTCTTTGCAAGTTTAACATAAAAAGCACAAAGCATACTACGAAAAGCACAATTCAACATAAAAATATAAGAAAATACGAAGTCTTGAAGGAACAACACGTGTTAACATGTGGTGACAACATGTGGTGGCAACCGTGGTTGTTTTGTTTTTCGGCTTATACTGTCTTTTGTAGAGAAATTATTGTCCTTTCACTGCTGAGCCAAATAAAAATTAACACAAATGCACTATCATAATACTGAAAAAAACAATTGCAATACAACAATAATACTAAAAAATACAACCCTTGTAATATAATAATATTCAAACATAAATATTTTATTTACATTATTCATGACTCGGTTTTAATTTTTCTGGTACATGGTACTTTCTTAACTTAGAAACATGCACAACTTCTGAAGGTTCTTGAGTGTGAGCATTTTCCTTATTTATTTCATAATTAACGTCAGACTTTTTTTAAGAATTTTATAAGGACTACTAAAGATTGGAGAAAGCTTCCTAGCATTTGGCTACTTAAATTCTTCATAAATAACTGACTCATCAGGTGTAAATTGTACATCAACAAATCTAGCATCATAATGTATTTTATTCTGGTCATGTTATTGTTTTGTTCTTTCAACTGCTATTTTCCTCGCCTCTTCAACAGGAGGATAAATACTTTCCTTTAAAGGATTTGTATATGGGACTGTGCCATACATTAAATTGGCTGGTGGAAATTTAGTAACGGAATGTGGGGGCAAGTTGTATTCATGAGCTACTTCCTTTAATAGTTTAGGCCATAGAACTTTTGTAGATGATTCTTTAATTTTCCATTTTAAACGTGTGATTATTGTCTGGCCTAATCTCTCCACCTTACAATTAGTTTTTGGTCTGTGTGCTGTAGTCAATAGTGGTTTAACGTTATAATGCTTAAGAATTTTTTTAAAATGAGAAGATGTGAAAGCTGGATTCCTATCACTTAAGATACTCTTAGGCATTTGAATTTGAAAAATTTGGTTTAAGAAGTTAGTGTAAGTTTCTGTTGTAATTGATTTTGAAGCAAAATCCCATATAAATCGAGTATGATAGTCAATTATTAAGGCCAGGTATTTTTTAGTTGAATTATAGTGGTTAAGGCCACCCACACTATCAATTGCAATCAAGTCAAATGACTTGTCAACCGGAGGCATTGATTGTAAAAGTCCAAATCTTTTTTGTCGAGGTGTTTTATTCATTTGATATGTATGACAATGTTTAATAAAATTACTAATATCAGAAGTTATATTTTGCGAATAATAAACAGGGGTGAGCAAATTAATTGTTTTTTGAATACCAGGATGGCCAAATTTTTCATGAGCAATTTTGAGTAATTTAAGTCTTAAAGAAAAGGGTACTACAATTTTGGTAAATCCTTTATTACGAAGGCATAAAACATTGATTTCGACAAACTTTCGCGTTAAATTGTCATTTTTTGAGCTTCTGCAATTTCACTCAACTGCAAGACGTGTGATACCTGATTTTCAACATTACTTAAAATAACTTCATTGTGTACTCTGTTATCTGGTACATCGCGAGAGGGCATATCTGCTTCGATGTTTGTGGTGCTCTTTGTATATTTAATATCATACTCATACATACTTAATTGTAAAGACCAGCGGAACAATCTTCCTTTTAAGTTTTTAGCATTTTTTGAGCCAAACAATTGCCGCATGGTCCGTATGTATGGTAAATTTTTGTCCGAAAAGATAATGATGAAACTTATTTAAAGAATCCACTATAGCGAGACATTCCAGCTCAGTAATACAATAATTTTTTTCATAATCCTTTAATGAGCGGAAGTGAAACGCGAAAGGGTAGAGGACACCAGAAGCATCTGCTTGTTTTAAAACCGCTCCTACACCTGTGTGACTGTCATCAACAAAAATAGGACATTCAACCTTTGGATTAAAAATTTTCAACACAGGTTTACAAATTAAAACTGTTTTCAACATTTCAAACGATTCTTGGTATTTCTCAGTCCATTGCCAAGATGTATTTTTTTAACAAGTTATTCAGTGGCTGTCTAATAGTGGCATATTTATCAATAAATTTATGATACACATTAGTTGAATTATTGGGTGGTTTTAGATTTTTAATAACCTCAATGTTGCTGTTACCGTGATGGTATTTTCATATCCTAAAAATTGAATTTGTTTTTGTAAAAAGGAACATTTAGAAAATTTTAGTTTTAAGTTTTCCTGTCTGCAAATATCAAAAATTTGTTGAATGTGCTCATTATGGTTGGAATAGCTATCTGAAAAAATTAAAATATCATGAAAATAATTTGCAGCAAATGTAATTTTATATTTAGTTAGAATTCTGCGAAATGTTCTCTGAAAAATGGTGGGTGCATTGCGCCAAAAAAAGGTAAACGTAGCCATTCATATAATCCATTATGAGTGCAAAAGCGAGTTTTTCTGTGTCATCTGGGTGAATAGGGATATGCCAGTAACCTGAGGCCATGTCTAATTTGGAAAAATACGTACTTTGAGCTAGTTTATCAATTAATGTCTCAACCAGGGGTAATGGTTCGGCATCCGACTTAGTCACCTGATTTAATTTCCTGAAATCAATACATAACCTATTCTTTTTGTTTTCATCTTTCTTATATACGAGTGTTACTGGTGCCGAATATGTAGATAAACTTTCTTTTATGATATTGGCTTTTAATAGTTCTTCAATTTGAGCATCAATTTCTTCTTGTTGTTTTGGTGAAGTTTTATATGCGCGTAACGACACTGGCAAATCGGAAGTCAATATTACTCTTTGGGGCTCTATTCGTACTGATCCCACATCATACACTCATGGACAAAAAAATTAGCGCACCAAGAAGGAGTCGTCAAAATGAAACGAAATTTTACATACGTAATGACTACTTTGATATAAGTAAATGATAAGAAAATCAAAGAAAAAGGATAATTTATTTCAGAGAAAAAGGCAAAAGAACGGAGGAGTTAATACTCCGTTGGACCCCCCTCTAGCGCGAATGCACGATGCGATACGATCGGGCATTGAGTCATACAAGTTCTGTATGATGTCTTGAGACATTTCGTTCCATATTTGCTGTAACCTTGTCTCTAGTTCGTTCAAACTCGTCGGATGCCCAACTCGTCGTCCCAAATGATCCCAGATATGCTCGATTGGAGACAAATCTGGGGATCGGGCAGGCCAAGGAAGGGTAGTAACAGTGCGGAAACAGTCTTGTGACACCCTTGCTGTATGAGGCCGAGCATTGTCTTGTTGAAAAATGGCTCCTGGGAGCCGTTGCATGAGTGGCAACACATGTGGTTGCAGGATTTCATGAACATACCGCTGGGCTGTCATGGTGCCACGGAACAATACTAGGGGTGACCGTGTATTGTAGGCAATGGCACCCCATACCATCACACCAGCTGTGGGAGCGATGTGTCGCTGTACAGCAAAGGCAGGATTGAAGCGTTCACCACGGGCTCTCCACACACGAACACGATTGTCATCACTGCCGAGATTGAATCTGGATTCGTCGCTAAAGACGACCTGGTTCCATTCCGCTGCAGTCGTTTCCTCGTGCGCGGCAAAACTGCAAACGGAGGCGTCGATGGATGGGCGTCAAGGGCAGCACACGTAATGGGCACCGCGATACCAACTGTCCTTCAGCCAGGCGCCTTCGTATGGTTCGAGAAGACACAGAGGCCCCTAGTGAAGGTGCTACCTGTGCCTGGATGGCGGCCGATGAAGCAGTTGGCTGTGCGCGTGCATTTCTTACGATGTGGCGGTCTTCTCGACGACTGGTCTGTCGAGGGCGTCCTGAGCCTGGTCTTCGTGTACATGACATCTCTCGGGTCCACTAGTCCCAACACCTCCTCACAACACAATCAGAACAGCCTAATTGACGAGCTACTCGCCTAGCTGACCACCCAGCTTCCATCATCCCGACGATTCTCCCCCCCTCAAACTGCGACAACTGCTTATAATGTCTTCAAACACGGCGTAATGGCATGTCTATCTCAGCTCTTCCTTTGTAAATGATTCAGCACACTCAAACAAGCTTTGGTTACCTGTTTTATACTCCACAGAGTACGATGTTCAACTCCCTCCACCGGCTATACGTAATGCGCAATCACGCTGCATTTCTAATCGTTTGCGTATCTCCCCGACATGTACCTCCATTGCAAGTTTCGTTACGATCCCGCAATTATTTCTTGGTGCGCTAATTCTTTTGTCCATGAGTGTATTTATTTTTCGCAAATATGTCTTTATATTCATCTAAAAGTTCTTTTATTTCGGAACTTCCTACATTTTCACTCATTTTCGTTTTTTCCTCGACTGCACTCTAATAATGTGTGCACCCATTACCACAATCCGTCTCAGAAACATTCGAAAATGTTAAAATTATTTTTATTCTTATTCTTTTTCTTTAGTTTCTTTTTCTCTTTAACGTTACTAACATTTAGCTCAACATGATTTTTGGGCATGATATGCAAAGACAAATCGCTGCATTCAGAACTAGAGAAATTGATCAGTTTTCTCCCCTCCTGCACAACAATTTGGTTAGCACAATTAATTACCAAACGAAAATCAACACAACTCTTTAAACCTAAGGGGGCATACGGTAAATCGGTGTCAAATGCGAAACACTCTGCCTATTTAACAATATTACCAATTTTAAGGTAGAGATTGGATGTTTTCTTAAGCTATATTAGCTCTTTTGTTTGTTTCACATTTATCACTTATTTTCTGTAATGGGAACATTTAGTTTTTCAACAATTTTACTTGGAATAATATTCACCGTAGATCCAGTATCAATATTTAACCATATCTTACTATTTGAACTCGAGTTATCTTCATTTTTTGTTTTTCTTTTATGTACGTACGTTTTGTTTTTTTATGTATCCGGATACTATTAATTGTCACTTTTCGGGTTGTGGCTTAGGCGCTGCTATTTCAGACCTAGATGGTCTATTGATGCAAGAGAGTCCCCGATGATAAGAATTCGTTATCCCCTTTTTTGCACAAAACTTACAGGGGTTGGGAGGCAAATATTGCACCGTATGCGTCGTTTGAGCCTTTGTTGCTTTTGTGTTATTATAAAATCGTGATGTAATTTTCTTGTCTTTACTACATTGGAAAGATTTGTGTCCTAGTTGTTTATAAATATAACAACGGATTTCCGGTTTAGTTTTATCTGTCTTTCCATTCGTATAGGGTACCCGATGGAAAGGTACTTTTTCTTTTTCCATGTCTTTGCGAATTCTTTCTTAAATTTTCAATTTGGTTTTAAACTCAACTAAATTCTCACATCCATATAAAATGGCTTTGTTTTGTGTAGTGTTATTAATCCCGCTAATGACGTAAGTGTTTAAAGCACCTTCGTCTATATTACTTTGATTGGCAATTTGTTTCATGGTTAAAAAATATTCTTGTATTGACTCACTATATTTTATTTTACGTTTTTGTAGGATGTCATGTATTTCCGCCGAATTATATGTTATTTTAAGCTCTCCAATTAATAATTTCTTTAGTTTGTCAAAAGAATTGACTGAAGTTTCACTACAAATGAACAGAAGTGCGTTCCCCCTAAGACAACGTTTTGGGAACAAAAATTTATGAAACTCAGATAAGCAGAATAATGCCGCATGATTTTCAAACTTTTTAAACCATTGTACAATATTTTCATGTTTTCCCCCTTTAAAGAGAGGTATCACTGCCTCAATATCAGAGAAGTTTACCAATAATTTTGTTTCTCCCATGCTTGATAATTTCAAATTTATATCTACATTTTCGATTTTAGAATATCTGTCTTCGTCGCCATGTACTGCTTTTCATTTCATGTTCTCTACTCGTATTCAGGGCCCGATTATGAGCGCTGGGGGCCCCTGGGCAGATGCTATTTGGGGGCCCCCCTTTACGAACATTTATAAAAATAAGAACTATCCATGGGCTATACATATTATTAGAAGTACTAGGTGCTTACACCAAGGGGGTTTTGGGGCCCCCTAGCATCAGGAGGCCCTGGGCAAAGTCCCGATTTGCCCATGCGATAAAAAGGCCCTGCTCGTATTACTTTGCACTTTGACCCTAACCGTTTCGGTTTGAGTACCGTTTTCGTTATTACTTATAAGGCTTTCGGTTTGAGTACTATTTACTTTATCTGTAAGTTATACTCCAACCGTTTCGGTTTGAGTACCGTTTTCGTTATTACTTATAAGGCTTTCGGTTTGAGTACTATTTACTTTATCTGTAAGTTGTACTCCAACCGTTTCGGTTTGAGTACCGTTTTCGTTATTACTTATAAGGCTTTCGGTTTGAGTACTATTTACTTTATCTGTAAGTCGTACTCCAACCGTTTTGGTTTGAGTATTATTTTCATTATTTAGTTTATTTGTGGATCCGGGATGAAATTCAGCTAGTTCTGTTTCGAGACTAATTTCGTCTTCCGAAATGTCCTCTGTAATTATCGAATTTTTAAGAAATTCGAAATTAGATAAGCATGAAATAATATGTTTAGTAATTTCCTCTTTTTCACCTTCTCCCGAAATATTTAAAATACCTCAAATTTTAATCAATTCCGCTAATTTAAACTGCTCCGAAATTTCATTTACTTTAGCTACAAATTTTTCATCTCCAACTTCATATTTAAAGCCGCTAAAATTTAAAACTCTATTACGATCTAATCTCGTGTTTCCATTTTGAAATATTAATTTATCCAATAATTTGATTCAGCGCCGTCCAACTTCTCTTAGCCAGAGGGCCATTTTTTCTTTAGCAAATATTTCGCGGGCGAAAAGGATAGGTAAATGAAAAGTAAGTTCATGTCAACTCAAAAGTTATTTTATTTATTCGAAAAAAATAAAGTCAAAGATAATAACATTTTTTTCGACAATAAAGTTTATATTTTTGCATAATAAATATTGCGTTATATTTATTGTTAAAATGAAATATCACATAGTAACGGACAAAACAATGTTATTCTTAAGAATAATACATAAGAAGAAATAATAAAAACACAATAAAATTAGAATATTCTTAAGCTTAAGCTATTTAATGGGAGCATTGTGGCCGTAGTTGTTGAGCAACAATTTCTTTTATGTCCATATCAATATTTGTTGTGGCAACTCTAATTATATTTTCAAGAGTGGAGTCTTTCAAGCTGTTTCTAAATTTTGATTTTATATATTTCATGTCAGAGAATGCACGTTCGCAGATATATGTACTTCCGAACATAGAAATGATTTGAAGTCCAAAATCTCTCATTTTTGGATATTTTTGTTTATCCAAATGTTTGAACACTTGTATTCCAGTTGCTCCACTAGATGCAATGAATGGGTCAGCCTGAAGGTCGCATAATTCCATTTGATATTTAGGTTCAACGGAGGTAATATCCATATTGAATGGATCACTGAATAAATTAATACTCATCTTTAAATCTTCAAATTGAGAAAATCTTCTATTAAAATCTTCAATAAGCATATCTAATTTAGTTAAAAAAATGTCAAAATTCACTTCTATGTTACAGGCCTTCATTTCTTCATACATCCTTTTGCAACATTCAAAATGAAATAAATTATTTTCCTTCAAATTTAACTTCCACAATTTTAATTTATTTCTGAATCCTGTTACATGTTTATAAAGACAACACACATCTTGATCTTTTCCTTGCAAGCATTTATTCAAAATATTTAAATAATTTGTAATGTCTGTTAGGAAAGCAAGTGAACAAAGAAAATTTTTATCACCTAAATTTGCTGTCAAATCTTCATCGATGCCAACTTCCGTTAAAAAAAGATGAATTTCTTTTCGAAGTGTAAAAAATCTCTTCAGGCATTTTCCCGCACTTAACCAGCGAATATTACTATGAAAAAGCAAATCACCATACTCAGCTTGCAGTTCGTCCAAAAAAGTTTAAAATTTTCGATGTGTAAGGCCGTCTGCACACGGAGCAACTCAAAAGAAACTGATAACTGACTCGAATCACAAAGCAGTCCGTGTTGAGTCTTAACCTATGTAATTGAATGGAGCCACGCACACGGCGCAACTGGTTACAAACCGACCGGGTTTGTAACCAGTTGCGCCGTGTGCGTGGCTCCATTCAATTACATAGGTTAAGACTCAACACGGACTGCTTTGTGATTCGAGTCAGTTATCAGTTTCTTTTGAGTTGCCCCGTGTGCAGACGGCCTAAGAGAACGATTTCCGCCACGAATTAAATTTGTTATTTTGCAAACCTTGTCCATTGCGTCTTTTAGTTTTAGTGAAAGACCACATAATGCCTCCTGATGCACAATACAATGGAACATTCGACAATTTATTTCTTCTTTTTGTAAGAGTCCTGCGAGCCCAATATTTTTGCCCGTCATAGCTCAGTTACAATAGCGGAGCACTTGTCAAATCCGCCATACGGAGCTATTGCACATTTTAATTCGTTATAAATATCGTCACATTTTGTTGTTCCGTGTAATGATCGTAATTTTAAAAGTTCTTCTGAATAATCATAGTTTTCATTTACGGTTCTTATAAAAATAAGCATTTGACTTGTGTCGGAAATGTCTGTACTTTCGTCCAATGCTACGGAAAAATAGCAGCAATTATTGATTAGGTTTTGTAATTTATTAGTGACATGTATACTGATCTCGTTAACACGTCGGCTTACAGTTTGATGAGAAAGAGAAACTGTTTGAAATTTTTTTGCCATTTCTTTATTATTAAAAGCTTGAGCCATTTTTATGGCACATTTTTTAATTAATTCTCCATCCGAAAAAGGCTTTTTTGCTTTTGCAATTTCTAAGCAAACTTCAAACGATGCAGCTACTGATGCTTCTTGAGAATTTGTTACTTGGGTAAAATAATTCGTTTGATAGTTCTGCTGTTTTTTTCAATTTTTTTACTAATGTTATTCTCGAGTCTCCCGTGCACGAATAATACTTTTTTTCATGCATTGATTGGTAATGGCGCTTTAAGTTGTATTCTTTGCACACAGCTACAGCCTGTAAACATTCCAAACACTGTGGCTTGCCCTTGTTAAGAATAAATAAATAATCAACCTCCCATCGTTCTTGAAATTCTCGATTTTCAGTATCAATCTTTTCAGCATCAATCTTTCTTTTCTTAGAAGCACTCATAATTAAGGATTGTTTCAATTAACGAATAAATATGAAATTCAGTTAATTGTGTTTTATTGCATTTCACAGAATGGAAAATAACCCACGGTAGATGTAAACATGAAGTTAACTACTGTTGGACAAGATAAGCGGCTCTCGGCAACAGTGATACCAGAATGCAGCTCTTGCATTCTGGTATCACTGCAATCACTGGTATCACTTGCATTTCACAGAATGGCAAATAACCCACGGTAGATGTAAACATAAAGTTAACTACTGTTGGACAAGATAAGCGGCTCTCGGCAACAGTGATACCAGAATGTAGCCCTTGCATTCTGGTATCACTGCAATCACTGGTATCACTTGCATTTCACAGAATGGCAAATAACCCACGGTAGATGTAAACATAAAGTTAACTACTGTTGGACAAGATAAGCGGCTCTCGGCAACAGTGATACCAGAATGTAGCCCTTGCATTCTGGTATCACTGCAATCACTGGTATCACTTGCATTTCACAGAATGGCAAATAACCCACGGTAGATGTAAACATAAAGTTAACTACTGTTGGACAAGATAAGCGGCTCTCGGCAACAGTGATACCAGAATGCAGCTCTTGCATTCTGGTATCACTGCAATCACTGGTATCACTTGCATTTCACAGAATGGCAAATAACCCACGGTAGATGTAAACATAAAGTTAACTACTGTTGGACAAGATAAGCGGCTCTCGGCAACAGTGATACCAGAATGTAGCCCTTGCATTCTGGTATCACTGCAATCACTGGTATCACTTGCATTTCACAGAATGGCAAATAACCCACGGTAGATGTAAACATAAAGTTAACTACTGTTGGACAAGATAAGCGGCTCTCGGCAACAGTGATACCAGAATGTAGCCCTTGCATTCTGGTATCACTGCAATCACTGGTATCACTTGCATTTCACAGAATGGCAAATAACCCACGGTAGATGTAAACATAAAGTTAACTACTGTTGGACAAGATAAGCGGCTCTCGGCAACAGTGATACCAGAATGTAGCCCTTGCATTCTGGTATCACTGCAATCCCCACAGCTCCTTCTGCCACCACGTAAACTCGAGACGGACAAAAACGGACAATGCGCGAAGAGGAAGTGCGCTCGGGCGGGCGACTTGGTGGTGATAGAGAGCGCGCAAACAGATACACTTGCATAGAGCGTGGATTAAATTTATCGAATGACCATAAAACAACCATATTTATTCATCATTAGCATTGTTATAATTCTTGTTGTAGACGGTTGAATTATAACTATTATCTAAAAATCTGATATACACTCATGGACAAAAAAATTAGCTCACCAAGAAGGAGTCGTCAAAATGAAACGAAATTTTACATACGTAATGACTACTTTGATATAAGTAAATGATAAGAAAATCAAAGAAAAAAGATAATTTATTTCAGAGAAAAAGGCAAAAGAACGGAGGAGTTAATACTCCGTTGGACCCCCTCTAGCGCGATTGCACGATGCGATACGATCGGGCATTGAGTCATACAAGTACTGTATGATGTCTTGAGACATTTCGTTCCATATTTGCTGTAACCTTGCCTCTAGTTCGTTCAAACTAGTGGGATGCCCAACTCGCCGTCCCAAATGATCCCAGATATGCTCGATTGGAGACAAATCTGGGGATCGGGCAGGCCAAGGAAGGGTAGTAACAGTGCGGAGACAGTTTTGTGACACCCTTGCCGTATGAGGCCGAGCATTGTCTTGTTGAAAAATGGCTCCTGGGAGCCGTTGCATGAGTGGCAACACATGTGGTTGCAGGATTTCATGAACATACCGCTGGGCTGTCATGGTGCCACGGAACAATACTAGGGGTGACCGTGTATTGTAGGCAATGGCACCCCATACCATCACACCAGCTGTGGGAGCGATGTGTCGCTGTACAGCAAAGGCAGGATTGAAGCGTTCACCACGGGCTCTCCACACACGAACACGATTGTCATCACTGCCGAGATTGAATCTGGATTCGTCGCTAAAGACGACCTGGTTCCATTCCGCTGCAGTCCAGTTTCCTCGTGCGCGGCAAAACTCCAAACGGAGGCGTCGATGGGTGGGCGTCAAGGGCAGCAGACGTAATGGGCGCCGCGATACCAACTGTCCTCCAGCCAGGCGCCTTCGTATGGTTCGAGAAGACACAGAGGCCCCTATTGAAGGTGCTACCTGTGCCTGGATGGCGGCCGATGAAGCAGTTGGCTGTACGCGTGCATTTCTTACGATGTGGCGGTCTTCTCGACGACTGGTCTGTCGAGGGCGTCCTGAGCCTGGTCTTCGTGTACATGACATCTCTCGGGTCCACTGGTCCCAACACCTCCTCACAACACAATCAGAGCGGCCTAATTGACGAGCTACTCGCCTAGCCGACCACCCAGCTTCCATCATCCCGACGATTCTCCCCCTCTCAAACTACGACAACTGCTTATATTGTCTTCGAACACGGCGTAATGGCATGTCTATCTCAGCTCTTCCTTTGTAAATGATTCAGCACACTCAAACAAGCTTTGGTTACCTGCTTTATACTGCACAGAGTACGATGTTCAACGCCCTCTACCGGCTATACGTAATGCGCAATCACGCTGCATTTCTAATCATTTGCATATCTCCCCGACATGTACCTTCATTGCCAGTTTCGTTACGATCCCGCAATTATTTCTTGGTGCGCTAATTTTTTTGTCCATGAGTGTATTTTTTTAAATTTTATATTTTAAATATATACAGATAGTTATTTAAAATTTGATGTAAAGTTTACTATAACTCGCGGACCGTAAAAAAAAGCTTCGCGGGCCGCCAGTTGGACAGCGCTGATTTGATTGTTGAAGCTTTTTGCTTCTTCAAAGCTTTACAAATTACGTCAATATTCTTAAGTAACATGATTACAATATAATACACAAATTCTAAAATATTTACACAAAATGCAGATTCAGTTATAAACCATTATAAAACTACAGCATACTGAGATATAAACCATTTGCTGAAATTATTCATTATTCGAGTAAAAAAATTTCCTATCCACATTTATTTATGATATAATAAAGAAAGGAAAATTTCTCACGCAATCCTTCATCACTTCCTTGAATGATAAAATAAAAAAAAGTTACTCCTTTTATACAGTTTCTGTTCTGATTTCACTGGAATCGTCATATTTCACGGGAATCACAACGGATAACGTTATGTTAATATCACATTTCTCATGAAGCGGCTAAAAAAAAATCGGCATAGATTGTCCACTTTCGTGTATTTTAATCCTGGAAGCATCGGACTCGTACTGTTCTTTGATTATACAGGTAGCACACAAACGGGAAACTTCCCAGGCTTTAGAATCCAGTTCGATCAGAAGGTTGGTCCTTTTCAAAACACGTGTATTCACACGCGCAGTGGCCGTAGAAATACTGCATCGGAACTAGCTCCTAAAGCGCTGTTTATATCGTCTTTCATCTAGTCCAGTATCCGTTTCAGTTTAACATGATGAAAGTTGGTGGGCAGAAAACACCATTCTTCCAAGAGCGTCGGAGGAGCCCAGCTCCACTCATAAACTTTAGTCCTCGCCTGCGTTCCACAAAATTTAATCATTTTTGGGTCCGTCAATCCCTTTTAAAATCCTACCGCCTTGACATAACATGACCTATAGAAACAGTTGTCAAAGCAGATACTGGAACAGCTAGACAAGAGTTGTTGGGACGCAGTAAACAGGCGAAGGAATCAAAATAGTTTTATTGTCGTTCATATGGAGTTCTCCATAGGGAAGGAGCTAGACCGTGTGACATATGATTTGTACAAACACTATCAGAAAAAGACCCGGCTCTCAGCCGTGTTCACATTTTTATATCTGGAAAATACAGAAGAAGTGGTGCAAGGGTTATTCCCTATGACCCTATGTTACGTCATGGACTAGGGCGAGTCCGATGATTTTTATCGGCTCAGTCTCCGTTTCAGTTTAACATGATGAAAGTTGGTGGGCAGAAAACACCATTCTTCCAAGAGCGTCGGAGGAGCCCAGCTCAACTCATAAACTTCAGTCCTCGCCTGCGTTCCACAAAATTTAATCATTTTTGGGTCGGTCTACCCCTTTTAAAATCTTTCCGGCTTGACATAACATGACCTATAGAAACAATTGTCAAAGCAGATATTGGAACAGCTGGACAAGAGTTCTTGGGACGCAGTAAACAGGTGAAGGAATTAAAATAGTTTTATTGTCGTTCATATGGAGTTCCCCATAGGGAGGGATCTAGACCGTGTGACATATGATTTGTACAAACACTATCAGAAAAAGACCCGGCTTTAAGCTGTGTTCACGTTTTTATATCGGGAAAATACAGAAGTGGTGCAAGGGTTATTCCCTATGACCCTATGTTACGTCATGGACTAGGGCGTGTCCGATGATTCTTATCGGCTCAGTCTCCGTAGACAGGGCTTGTTTTAAGTCTGTGAAGGATCTTTTTCTGTCTACAGGGGAACGAAGGGATTAAGTACTGCAATCTTTATCATCTTTAGAAATTGAATAAATTTTGTTTTACAGGAACGTGGAGAAGTCAAATTATTAATATAAAAATTATTTCTGCGCATTCCTGGCAAATCGCTAAGGATAACAGGTGGCTCAGAAATGTGGATTCGAATGTCAGTGACACATTCCAACGGTCGAGCAGCTGCTCCTAATTCACAGCGCATACACAGTGGCCTAACAGTGAGTCGTTGTGAGTGTGGTTCGTTACGCTTAAGATGCAGAGATCTATTGAGCAACTCTATGCAATAGAGTTTTGCGTTAAACTCGGTAAAAGTGGCAATGAAATGTTGCAAATGCTAAGGGAGGGTTACAAAGATGAAGTTTTGTCACAATCGCAAGTCTACAAGTGGCACACTGCTTTTAGGAATGGCCGACAGAGCATTGAAGACGATCCGCGCGAAGGACGACTATCAACTACGAAAACGGATGAAAACATCGAACGAGTGAGAAATGTTCTGAACACCGAATGCCGATAAAGTTTACGTTCAATTGCGGAAATGCCAGGGTTTCCAAAAATAGATGTCCACCGCATCGTTACTGACGAATTGCAAATGCGTAAAATTTGTGCGACATTAGTGCCTAAAGTGGTATCTCTTCCACTTCCTGTGGTACTCCTGTTCCAATACGAGCAGGGACGATGAAAAGGAAAATACTCGCAGCAAAGTAAAACATGAGTTCGACGTGTTTGTTCTATCTCTCCATACCGCTAATCAGAAAGACAGCTAAAGTAATTATTGCCAAATCTTGCGTTGAGACCAGGACAAACAGGAAAGAAGAGAAATATTCTTTCAGCACTTTGCTGACGTACCAAATCACTTTTGAATGCATTTTTGAAGGACGTTTATTGCAATATGGCGTCTTGTAGAATCGTAAAATAAGATTGTTCCACGATACTGAGCATTTTAGAGATGATAATGTTTCACAGTAGTGATAACATAAAGCATACAATATAGTGTTCACGATGAAGGTGATGGTAATGTGCACGAAAGTCCAAAATGATTTAAATATTTAAGATACCTAGAAGTTATAAATACAGTCCTTCATGGTCACTATTAAAAAAACCAAGTCTGAAATTAACTCCCATTTTCGGGTCTATTACCTTGAATCACAATGACCCCATAGGTTAGGATACTGCCTAAGGTTGCAAATATAAAGCTCTTCTTCACGTCGACCGAACCACCGAGAGATAGAACGATTGGTTTTTTATCAGTTACCATTTGAATATGCTTATGCAACGATCTGCAGTTCTCCTGGCTGCCTCTGAAAACCATTTCTTCCCTTATATCCCTCAAACACTCCAACATCTCTTCCAATTCTTCTGGTACTCTTGATCCCACATGGATAACGAGGATGAAGAGGAAGATATTCATGGCGAAGTAAAACATGACTTCCACATCTTCCTTTTTTCTCTCTATGTCTCTTATTACGAGAGTAGCCAACAGAAATATGTCCATAACTTCCGTTGAGACCAAGTGAAACAGGAACATAGAAAAAATTTCTTTTAACAGTTTACTGACATTCCAAATATAGCGGCAATTTTGAAGTAAATTTATCGCGATATGGTGTCGTGTACAGTCGTGAAATAAGGCTCCTCCGGTGTCTCGAATCCTACTTCTCAGTGACGACATTGTTTCACAACAGTGATAACACACGGCACAAAATGTGCAGTTCAAGGAACTAGGAATGGTGAACAACACGAGATTCCAAAATATTTTGCCGACAACAGAAACGAAATACCTGAACGACTTATCGTTTAAGAAATTAGGAGTAGAAAGAGCTAGTTTCTGTTCTTTAAAATACAATTGTAAAATCGGCGCTGCTATTCCGTTCAAAAAAAGTATAATTATCATGCAATAAATCAGAATCAATACCCTGCGTCCTTTGCAGTGAACAGGAAATATTTTCGTCATGTTCCTGAGAATTTTGAGTTTAGATTTTTTCCTTAGTAAACTGAAATACATAAAGGCTGTCGACATCATTGAAAAATAAGAAGATACAACAATGTAAAAAGGTCTGTAAATACTATTTTTTAAATTAACGGCAACTATATAAAGGAAACCTAATACGAAAAAAATACAACACGACCGGCGTGCTATCCTTGAAAGATACGTTTTCCTTTTAGTCGTAATATCGGTATCGATTCCGATGAAATAAAGGAAATTCCAAAACACCCACAATGCTTCCTTCTGCAATTTCACCATGGCTTCTGTTAAAAATCTTTTGTTTTTCAGTTTCAATGTTGAATCGAGCGAATGAATTTACGCTTTCTTCGAATTGCGCTCTACGCGTAAACCAATATTCGGCAAAATTCTACATCATAAATCCTACGTTAATCTCACGGGTCTCACAGATTACCTCTGAATAATATTCCTTATGTACAAAAGTCATAGACTAATTTCTTTTTTGCTTGCCAGAATTAGTCTAAATAAGTGGGTTATTATACGATTTCTGTGTTTGAATGAAAGTTTTCGAATCAGTCAAGTTTGATAACAAAAATGTTTTTAGAATGTTGTATTTATAACTTCATTTAACATCACACGGCTCATTGCGGTGAAGTGCTTTTTCTGCTGAATGTACAAAAATTACATAAAGAGATGCATAAAATATTGAGTCATAGTACTTTTTATAACTATCAGGAAGTTATATGGAAATATGTTTCTGAATTTTAAGGAACTCTGGGAATGCCACAAGAAACAATGAAGTGAGAACATCGACAGCCATTTTGTGTGACTCAGAAATATTTTACACCCTAAATAATGTTTGCATTATGAATAGAAAACAACAGAAATAAAAAAAAAGGATTCTCGATCTATTTTGGATTCACAAAAACTGAAATCATTACTTTTACGTACTCTATTCATAGTGTTGAAAGTATGTACGTAGAACACATTTCGCTACATAGCTTCGCTTAGCATTGCTATAATAATGTGTTATGAAATTTTTAGTGCAATAAAGTGAAGTTACATAAGCATCACATAAATGTAGTATTTGATTCGGTATTATCCTTTCTTTTCCACATCTAAATCTTCAGATAACTGTAGGACATCTTGAATGATGACTTTTCGTTCTCTCTAGAAAATTATTACTTTCAGACACTATATATTTACGTCACTTATTAGCCGAGTATATCTATGAAAGGAAATCGTATTTGTTCAGTTACTAAGTCTTGAAGTTACATAAGCATCACATAAATGTAGTATTTGATTCGGTATTATCCTTTGTTTTCCACATCTAAATCTTCAGATAACTGTAGGACATCTTGAATGATGACTTTTCGCTCTCTCTAGAAAATCATTAATTACATACACTATATATTTGAGTCACTTAATATCTGAGAATATCTATAAAAGGAAATCGTATTGTTCAGTTACTAAGTGATGAAACTTGTAAAAAAACAGCTCTCACTACCTTTTTTCTAATACTATGAAGAACACATCTTTTTACAAAAAACTAAACTTTTACATAGTGTCGATGGTTTATCACACAACAGTCGTCTAAATCGATGGCAATTCTAAATATCGCATTCGAAGTCCTATGTCATAATGAAATTAATATTTATCCCTTAGGAAATGTTATTTTGAACCTATCTCTCGGTGGTCAATCAATTTAACTACGTGTTTTCGAAATGTCCATCTGATAATCGTTTATATCGCGGCAGTACCAAACACGAAAATTTGTGTTTGAAAATATCTATGGAAACATGATATGCAGCATATTGACATTAAATAGAAAATCTGCATAAAAATCAGGCTTTAAAAATAAGCATGTTTCACAGTACAATAAAAAAAGGAAGCGTGGTAACAAATTCGAAGTACGTTAGAATTATAATATTTGCACAATAGAGGAAACATTTACTTTTTGTGTACGTTTTTTGATAAATTAAAGATATTTTTTTATAATATTAGCTTTATTTTGACGTCAACCTTTATCAAAAATCTCGTAACGGAGATAACCCAAAGTGCATTCTGTAGTTTAACCTTTTCCTTCTGGGGTGGAATAGCATGTATCCCAAGAACACAGGTCCAAGAATGAATATATATATATATATATATACATACATACATACATATGACACGGTGAAAGATAATGTGGTGTAAGTCAATTTTCAAAGGCAAAAATGTAATCTCCAATTTTTTTTTTGTAGTTTTTGCAGTAAAACGCTTTGGACACACATCACTTGACTTACTGACAGCACTTTGCCATTCAACGCCTCATATATATATATATATATATATATATATATATATATATATATATATATATATATATATATATATATATATATATATATATATATATATATATATATATAAACTCCCTTAATAGCCGTTCTTACAAAGAGGGTATGAAATTTCCCGTTCTAAACAGGGAATCGGAAAAATGCTCCCCGTAAGCTAAAGGTTAACAAAAATAGAATATTCAGTGACATTCTGGCGAGATTTCAAATTCATACAATCAAGTATATCGTCTCCTTTTAAATATACTGCCCTCCAAAAACTTACAATATTAACTGAAGTTCTTACTTTAGTCCTAATGTTTGATTTGTTCATGACAACAATTACACAAGGAAAAACCTTGGGATAAGCTGTAAGTTTTGTCTCGGGTACATCTTTTCCAAAATTCAAGTTATTTATCAGGTAACAAATGTAGAGTCATCAAGAAACTAAGTCAAAAATTTACTGACATTTTTGAATCAGCTGCCTTCTATAATAAGGAGTCCACCAGGGGATAGGAGGATTAGATTTTCTTGGTTACAATTTTAATATGCATAGGCAACGATCTGCATTTCCTGGCTACCCCTAAAAACCATTTTTTCGTCAATGTAGCGCAAACATTCTAACATGTCTTCATATTCCTGTGGTACCATTGTTCCTTTATGACCAGAGGTGATGAAGAGGAAAATACTCCCAGAAAAGTAAAACAGCGTTTCGACATCGTTGTTCTTCCTCTCTATGTCTCTTACTAGCTGAAAACCCGCACTTCGCTACGGAGTACATTTAAATTAAATACAACGGTCAATGTATGCAATTAATTCCTATATATATATATATATATATATATGTGTGTGTGTGTGTGTGTGTGTGTGTGTGTGTATATGTATATTTATAATAAATACGACGATGAATGTATACAATTGATGTAAAAAAATATATATATTTATAAAAAAATCGTAAGGGATATTTTTAAAGACAAAATAATATAGAAGAAAATATTCAAATTACATACTAAAGGATATAGTACAGTTAATATAGTACAGTTTGAGGAACATAATAACTTTTACTGTATTTTAATAATTTTTTGATAATGTCCAATCGTCTGCCGCATTAAGAAGAAAAAATTTTCTTGTCTATTTAGTTGTTAAACACGTGACGATAAATTTATTTAAAGTACCAGAAAAGGAAATCACGTGATCAGCATTTAATAAATTAAATTCTAAAAATTAATCTTCAAAAATTCACCAAAAATCAGAAAAGGGAGGTAAAGATTCGAAAAAGATTTCATTTTGAAGGAATTTTTATAATCTTTCTCGTGATATAAATTTTAAAACCCTCAGATTATTATTTTAAACACAAACTTAAAAAAAGTTACAAAAACAGCTTAAAAATTTAATTTAAAAAATCTAAGAAGTTTTCAAAAATCTTTCTTAGTGCACCCCCTACACTATAAGAAGAATCGCCATGCAAAATTTCAGCCCTTTAAGTCCAGCGGTTTGGTCTGCGCGTTGTATGTCAGTGAGTCAGTCAGTCAGTCAGTCAGTCAGTTACGAAACTGTTTTATATATATAGATGGGTAAGGTAACTAAGGTAAATTTTGCCAAAATGATTGTTGACATTAATAATTTACTCGTATTATCAGAGTCCGGCATATTGATATGTTGATCTCACTGCTTATCAAATACCTTTCAGAACATGTTCTACTTGAGGAAGAATGTAACATACACATTCTATGTGCGTTGCAAAAGTATTGAGACGTATTTTATTAATGAAATTATAGCGTCACGCTCTGTAACGGAACAACTCAAAATATTGATGCAGGGCTGACATCTACCCGATGTCGTATTTCGACAGATTAATTAAATTTACTGAATAAAACACGGGATGTGACACATAAATAACATTTAATGAAGCACACAAAACAGAACTACATAGGCGAAAGTTACAAGATCAAATGGCTTAAAAATAAGAACATCAACTAGGATACAAATATAAAATCTGACGTCAGTTCGTGCTGCTCCTGATTGGCTGGTGAGGTGTTGCCATCTGCAACATCCTACCCCCTTTTTGAGGAGCTGGATAGCTACTCAAAAACATCAGTTAAAGACACTTAAGTTCAGTTTCTTAGGTTTCTTTATGACCCGACCACATCTGGTAACTTGAGGCTGATTAACGTCTGAAGAATCTGGATTAGGGGATTTCACTGCAGATTCAGTCGGTGGAACTTTCTGTGGTAAACTCTCCAAGTCATTTCCACTAACCTCAAGCGGAAACACACGTTTAATTGGACGAATTAGCGTGCAAGACTGAGTCTTAACTTTAACAGTTCTCACTAGTCCGTCCTTACCCGGAATCAGTTCTAACACCCGGGCTAATGGCCACTGAAGATGTCTTTTCATGTCTTACCCAATCATGACGATGTCCCCTTGACGAATGTTAGACGACCGAGTATTTTGGTTCTGTCGTTGAACCAACAGGCCCAAACATTCGATCCTAAACCGCTTTTTCAGAACTTCGATTACTTTGGCTCGAAATCGTAATCTCTTGCGGTAGCGATTAGTATGCCGCATATCTAAATCAGTAACCTCAGCAGTTGGTCTGTCATACAAAAACATTGCGGGTGTAATTGGAGTGAGATCTTGCATGTCTTCGGAAAGGTATGTTAATGGCCGTGAGTTAAGAACCTATTCACACTCGCATAAGATTGTCACCAGCTCTTCATAAGTGAATATGGCTTTACCCAAGGATCTCCTTAGAAGCTCCTTCACTGTTCTCACGAGCCAATGGTTTTGAAAGAACCTATCAACGTCTCAGACGAGAGTGAAGGTGAAGCAGACAGTGACAGGGAACAGAGGTTATCCCACTCAGACGAGGCGGCTGTATTTGATGTAGCGCTAAGCTACTTAGAGCAATACTCGACCCCAGCGGACACATACACTGGCGTAATTTGGCTTCAATGGAGAGGTATTATTCTCTTCAGCAAAAAAATGTAACTTTTTTTCAAACCAATATAGTTCAGTATATTTTCTAACTTTGAATTTTCTTGCAATTTTCAGAAATATACTTCATATTACTTAGTATCATTGTGGTTTTATTGTAACCTTAGTTCATTTTGAATTTTGATTTTGGATTAAGCGGACTTTCGGATTATCGGGACTCCAATGCATTTCATAGATGATACAGTGTATTTGGGAATTGTATTTTTAAACACTACATTTCGATAACTGCTATTTAAAAAATTTCAATAGCTGGTGGCAATTTGATACAGTTTAAAAGACTTTAAAGATCAATTTGAGCCTTTTGAAAATTATTAATTACTAAAATGTTCTCTAAAACTGATTGCACCTTTAATTTTTTATTTTAAATTTTATTTATTAAGAAAGCCTAGGATACAAATATAAAATAAAATATTTTTTTCGCTTCAACAAACTATAGAACTGTTATATTCAAGATGGATGACTACAATGCCTATTGCATAAATTTTATGCTGTCCTGTCTAAGCGTGAACTGTTGTACATCTGTACTTTAAATCAATTTATATCAGAATCAAGATTCTCATAATTTACCAATTGGAATAAAATTCTCTTTGTCGGTTTCCCTAAGAAAACTTGCACTCTTTTCCTTTGGTCTATCTTCATCAAACTGAATCTTCGGGAATGTTGATTTTGATTAGTTAATTCTGAATTTTATTTTATTATCTGGAGCGATATTTATACTAAAAAATTAATTTTGCCCTTGAAAAAGATTTAAAATTTTTGTGAATAAAACTTTAACGAATTGTTTCAAAAATCTTCCCGTGTATGCTGTTCAAAATAAGTATGTATATAGAGTTATTGGTTCAATAGATGTTTACTATTTAACGCGTCGGGCCCTTGACTTGGCGACATTCGCCAATCCACACCGCAAATTGGCTATTCTAATATGGGAGCACTCTCTAAGTGAGCCAACATTGTTTTCTATAGGGAAACAGCACAGAATCGTCCAAACCTTAGTCGGGATTCAAACCCAAGGAGATATTCCTGAGCCACTGAACAACTTGGAGAGGGGGGGGGGGGCGCTTCACCAGATGTACCTTACACTGAATAATCTATAAAAGTGAATTTTGAAATTTATAAATTGAAATATCGAATTTCTCAAGTATATTTTTATGTGTAATGATTTACATACAAAAATAAACTTGAAGGAGAAAATCAATCCGAAATGTAAATAGGTTACAAAATTAAATTTTTCTTCGCCGATCCTTATAAAGCCTGGGTGTTGTGGCGTCACGACAAGTAGTAAGGCATTATCTCTCTGAGGCATTTTGAATTAAATTCACAATTATTGATCCATACCAAGAAAGACAGAGTTCTAATTAACAAACGAAGGCCAAATTTTTAAAACAAAACTTAACAATTTATTAACAAAAGAATTAAACATTAAACACTTCCGATGTAATCACTTCATTTACGTGCAGATTCACAAATACACGCTCCAGGGCCCATTCTCGGCCCAAACACAGGAGCCTAGCAAAACACGTCTACCCCGCTCGGATTTTATACAGCGTCTCTCCCTCCAATGTCTGGATCTTCAAAAGGGGCGGAGGGGCCCGCAGATTATCGGCTGACAGCTCTTCTAGACGCCGAACTTTATTACATTCCGAAACGTTAAGTTGACAGCTTTAGTGGCTGCGTCTCTGTGAGGAAAATGGTTTTTAATCCCCCCACGTGTTCCGAACTGGTGGAACCGAACAACACATTCCTTGAAAAACACGCTGCTGTGTTTTCAAAGCGCTTGTGGGGTCTCGGGAAAAAATAAGACCCTATTTCCAGTACGCTACAGTGTAAAATCTTTTGGTCTGACAGGGCGTCACTGAAAGAAGAGTAGTTGACTGCATGTAAAATGCGTAACACAATCAATGCATAAAAGTAACAAAACTTGATTTATTTTTTACTATAGCATTAAAAAAAGGCGGCGACATACACATAAAACAAGTGGGATATTTCACTTTGATTTTGTGAAACTGTTCCATCAGCATCTGGTTCTATGGAAGTGGTTGCAATTGTCAGTGAGTTCTTGCGGTGTGTGTCAGAAATTCTGGATCTGATTTTTCTCTCCATGGGATTCATCTTTGGAAATAGATGCTCAAAAATGTATCTAGTGCCAAAAAGCGAAGGCATAAGGAGTGATTCTGAAGCATATGAATCTCTCCCTGGAAGCACATACGTTACAAAGTCTACGATGTTGTGAGAACGTATTACAAGCTGTCCAGGCCAACATGAGACCTTATAAAAATAGTACTTTACGGTAAGTAATCAAGAAACTAAATCTCAGCATAAAGCTGTTATGTACTAACCTTATTGGATTCGCTCATCTCAATGGTAACTCATGCTGTGAAGGTGTCCAAGGATTGCCGACTTAGATTGAAAGTTTTTTTTAAATTGTGCTACGTAATGGAGAAAGAAATTTTACTCCTAGGGACATTTTTCGTTTAAAAAGTGCAAATATTATTTTAAAATTTAAACTATTCGAGAAAAAAATCTGGTCTAGTATGTTTTAAAAGCTTCTAAATTCCTTTGGTGGACGACATGCAGGAAACGAATCCTGTTGCAAGGTGCAGAAAAGTACAGGCTATCTGAAAATATGATTTTTATTGGATTATCAGCATCTATGTAGCTGTAAGTAGTAGACACATTTGCTCCATAGGTTAACATTGAAGTGGTTTGGTTTGGAACGCTACGATCAAATTTTGCTACACGAGGGCTAATTTGACCGGTACCTACTGCTTAAAGCCAATTCCGAACGGCTACAAACGTCCATGCCAAACATGGGACTGGAACCCACAGACTTTGGTTCCGAATGCCAGCGCCCTAGCCATTCGGCTATCGTCCGGCCTAAACATTGAAGTGAGCGAATCCAACTTTGTTAACACACAGCCTTAACTGACACTTTTGAATCCGTTGCCTTCCATAGCAATAACCCCATAGGTCAGGATACTGCCTAAGGTTGCAAATATGAAGCTCTTCTTCATATCGACCCAACCTCCAACAGAAAGAAAGACTACTTTTTTCTTCGTTACCATTTTAATATGCTTATGCAACGATCTGAATTTCTCCTGGCTACCACTGAAAAACATCTCTTCTTCTATATCTCGCAAACATTCTAACATCTCTTCCAATTCTTCTGGTACTCTCGCTCCTACATAAACAGGGACGACAAAGAAGAATATATTCATGGCAAAGAAAAACATGAATTCGACATCTGTATTTCTGCTCTGCAATTCTCTGATCAGAAAGGCAGCTAACAGGAATATTCCCATTACTTGCGCTGAGACCAGGTGGAACAGGAACGTGGAAAAAATTTCTTTCAAGAGTTTGCTGACCGTCAAAATATAGCGGCATTTTTTAAGTAAGTTTATCGCGAAGTGGTGTCGGGTGGAGTCGTACAATAAGACTCTTCCAGTGTGTCGTATCCTGCTTTTTAGAGATGATATTGCTTCACAGCAGTGATAACACACGGCGCAAAATATGCAGTTTAAGGCACTGGGAATGATATACAGCATGAAGGTATAAAATATTTTTCCGATAACAGAAATGAAAATTCTCAACGATTTATCTTTTAAGAAGTAAAAAGTAAAATGAACTAACTTCTCTTCGTCAAAATATAAGTTTAAAATCGGAGTGGCAACTAACTGTAAAAAAAGCATAACTATTATAAAATTAATTATAATAAATACCCTTCGTTCTTTGCGATGAACAGGAAACATTTTAATTCTATTCCTGAGAATTTTAAGTTTAGATTTTTGTCTTTCTAAACTGAAATACATAAAGATTGTTGAGATTAATAAATACAAAAGAGCTATAAAAACAGAAAAAGGTCCGTGCAAAATATCTGTCAAGAGAATTGTGGCGGTATATAGAAAACTTGCTATGAAAATAATATAAATCGACTTGCGTGCCATCCTTGCAAAATACGTTTTCTTTTCAGTTGTATCTTCCGTATCGATTCCCATCCAATCAAGAAAGTTCCAAAATATCCACAATGGCTCCTTCTGTAATTCCGCCATAGCTCCTGTTAAAAATCTTTCGTTTTTTAGTGTCAATAATTGATCAAGGAAATAAATTCGCACTTTCTCGAAATTGGCCTTTACGTATAATCCTATAATTAACTAAACTCTACTGCGCAAGAGTCAAAAATCTTAAGTTGATCTCAGCTCTCCCAGATTGCATATTATTAGTGCTTTATTCTTTTGTACAAAAGAAATAGACTAATTTCCTTTTTACTGCCGGAATGAGTCAGAAGTAGTGGGTAATAACCCGATTTCAGAGTCTAATTGAGACAATTTTCTAATCAGAATGTAACAATTTTTAAGTTTAACAAATTTAAAATCTTTTTTGTATGTTGTATGTATTCTGGTTCCTTAAAGAATTTCAACACTACACAAATCTTCAAAATGCAACTTCATTCAATTGACACCATCAGAGAAATCATTAATGGAAAAAAGGGTCTTTCATTTAAAAGTGCGGAATTGAATCGTATTGAAATATATTTGTGTATTTCAAGCAGCTCTATGAATGAATTCCACAGGAAACAATGAAAATGGGCAATGAGTTTGTTTGTTAAATAAAGATTTTTCACCTTATATAAACAGTGGGATAGAAGTTATTTCTCTTAGAATTGCTTTAGTGGTGCCTTGCGTAATTTTTTATAATGCAATAGTGTCAAGTAAAATAAGCATCAAATACTGTAGTACTTTGGTGGATCTTGTCACTTGTTTTCTGCATATATCATTTATTTAAATAAATTAACTAATTAAAATAAAAGACTTCTTAACCTTATTAAACTTATGGCACTGATTAAAATAAAAAAGGAATGCTTGGACCATCTTCGATTTACAAAATGTCAGATCATTAGTTGAATATGCATCAATCATAGTTTTCAAAATAGTCCCATATATCAGAGATCTAAATTTCCGTCATGGTTTCTGTTACAACTGCTTTATATGTTGCTTTGCGTAATTTTTAATGCAATAGTGCCAAGTTAAATAAGATTAAATACTTATAGTACTGTACTGGATCTCGTGACTTGTTTTCTGCATATATCATTCATTAAAATAAATTAACTTATCAAAATAAAAAACACATAAAACCTATTAAACTTATTAAAATTTAAAAAACTGAATACTTGTACCATTTTGATTTACGAAAAGTCAGATCATTGCTTGTACGCACATTTATTATAGTTTTCAAAATATTCCCATACATCAGAAATCTAAATTTCCGTCATGGTTTCTGTTACAACTGCTTTATAGGTTACTTTGCGTAATTTTTAATGCAATAGTTTGTGTTAATTTAAATAAGCATGAAATACTTGTAGTTCTTCATTGGATCCCCTCACTTGTTTTCTGGATTTGAAACTTCATATAAAACTGAAAAAGTGGGGTTTAAAAAAACACATTCCCTCTACTTTATGACTATTCACTCTCTGTCAAAAATACCACATATCTGTGTCACTAACTAGTCGAAAATATTGTCAGAGGAAATCGTTTAGTCCGATTCCTGAAACATTTAACTTGAACCACCTCACTACCTTGTGAATAAAACTCAACAGGATACGTTTTCTTACAGTAAAAATAAACGTTATTCTGCGTCGATAGTTTAACACACACAACAGTCACAAAAAAACAGAGATGAATATAAGTATCCCATTCGATGTTCTATATCTGCATTGGATTGATAATTTTCGCTTCGAATAAACGTTTCTCTGAACTAATCCATCAACGATCTATGTCGCTTTGAAAGTCTATTTTCCAAATGTTCATCTGTAAAACGTCAAAATGGTGATTTTGCCAAATATATTTATTTGTGTATGACAATATCTATGGAAACAAGAAATACTGGTCATTGAAACTTTTAAAAAAATGTATTAAAAGAGTTTTTAAATATATATATATATGAATCGAAGAACATTTAAAATGGAAGCAGAGACAAAATTGAGAAGTACAGTACAAAATTATAGTTGCATAATACTATATGCTATTCATGTTTATTTTTTTTAAGTAAAATCTTTTATAATAAAATATTGACTTCGATGCCAGCCTTTTTCTAAAAACTTATAATAAAACTACAAAAGACCAAGTCTGCTGTTTAACAAAAACAGAATACTCAACGACTTAACATTTTGAACAGAAGTGAACTGCACAAAATTCAGTGAATTTACTCATTTTATATATACTGCAATGCATAGGCATAGCGTGTTTCTAACTTTTAGGGGGGGGGGGCATAAATTGAATTCAGTTAGGGCCCTCCTCAGTGCATTGTCTCTGGACGGTCCTTAAAATATGAAATATAATGATTTTTTCAAATTGAACAGCAATTGAATTCTTATTTCAGTAGCATTCAAAAGTTATACAATGAGAAAAATAAATATAAATAAAATGAGAAAAAAATATAGCATCGAATTTTTGTTATAGATCATATCATTGTTAAAAACTATGTTAAGGCTAAAAGCGTAATCGGAATCTTCAGTTTCACAGTTTGAAATAGCAGGGAAAAACTAAACCTTTCGTTCGAAAGCTTTCTTAAAAGTTTTCTACAGTTTTCCAATTTTAAACTGAACTTCTATTAATGTTTTAATTCATTTCAAGTTAAGTTGGGGAGGGGGGAACGTGCCCCCCCCCCGTGCGCCCCCAATGCTACGCCTATGCTGCCATGCACAAAATATTATACAATATTATCTCAAGTTCTTACTTTTGAGTTTACCCATTTTCATAACGATAGTAACAAGACGAAAACCTTGGTATAGGCTATAGTTTTGCTTGTAAAACATCTTCTCTGTAATTCAGGTAATTAAAGAGGTTGAATAATTAATCCTTCATAGTCAGTAATCCAGAAATTAATTTTGAACTTAACTGATATTTTCAAATCCGTCGCTTTGTATAAAAATATTCCCATACTTTGGATACTTCCTAAGGTTGCAAATATGAATATGTCCTTCATGCCGACCCTACCACTAAGAGATAGAATTATTGTCTTTTTATTAGTTACCATTTTAATATGCTAATGAAAACGATCCGCATTGTTTGGGGCTTCGTCTGAAAACTTATTTCTTCATCAGTTTCCCCGCAAACACTCTACAGGCCCGTTCACATAGAATCAATCCGTCAGTGTCAGCGTTACTCGAAGTGACATATTTTAAACCAATCACAAACCATAAAAATTTCGTGACTGATCATTTGGAAGTTTGTAATTGGTGAAATATATTTCAATACGAGTAACGCTGACACTGGCGGGTTCTATGTGAACAGGCCCTGACGCAACTTCCAATTCTTCCGGCACTCTTGCTCCTACATTATCGTGGAAGATGAGGAGGAAGATACTTAAAGCAAAGTACAGCATTCGGCATCTTACTTCTTGCTCTCCATGTCGCTTATCAGAAATGGTCATCGCAGCGTGAGACCATTTGCGATGAGACTGGGTGAAGCATGAAAGTAGAAAAATAATTCTTACAACACTTTCATGACGTACCCAATCGAGCGACATTCTTGAAGTCTATTTCAATATGGCGGCGCATCGAGTCGTAAAATGCGACTCTTCCAGTATCTTATATCATGCTTTTTAAAATATTTCTTCATAGCATTGATAACATATAGCGCAAAATACGCAGTCAAGGACAAAGGGAATGGTAAACGGCATGAAATGTCACAATATATTGCAGTAAACAAAAACTAAAATTCTCAACGTCTAATCTTTTAAGAATATTAAATTAGTAAGAGCTAATTTCTCTTTGTTATAATACGAGTTTAAAACCGGAAAGACTATTGTCTGCTTAAAAGAAAAATAAGTACGCAATAAATATGAATCCGTACCCTTCATTCTTTGCGGTCAATAGAAAATATTTTTGCAATGTACCTGAGAATTTTAAGCTTCTATCTTATGTAGTCCTTTACAGTCAGCAATCAAGAAACTAAGTCTAAAATCAACTGACATTTTCTAATCCGTTGCCTTGCGTAGTAATGAGTCCAGAAGTTAGGATAGTGCTTAAGGATGCAAAAATACAGCTCTTCTTCATATCGACGAAACTACCAGGGGATAAGACGATTGGACTTTCTGGGTTACAGTTTTAATATGCAGAGGCAACGATCTGCATTTCTTGGCTACCACACTATTTTGCCGGAAGTTAAAACGTAAATTATCGACAACTTATCTTTTAAGAAGTTAAAAGTAGTAAGAGCTAATTTCGCTTTCTTATAATACTAGTTTAATACTGGAAAGACTATTGTCTGCAAAAAAAGGATAATATTTACGCAATAAATAAGAATCCATACCCTTCGTTCTTTGCGATGAATAGGAAATATTTCTGTCGTGTTCCTGAGAATTTTAAGCTTACATCGTTCTCTCATTAAACTGAAATAAATAGAGACTGTTGACATTCATAAATTATGGATAAAATATTCAATTTAAAAACGTGTGCAAAACATACCTTTAAAAAAAAAGACAGAGCTACTTTGAAAACCTGTTACGGAAATAACATAAAACGACCTGCATGTTATCCTTCCAAGAAAAGCTTTCATTTCGTCTGAACCATCCGTGTATCAATGCCCATTAAATAAATAATTCTAAAACACCCATAACGTTTCCTTGTGTAATTGTCCCATATTTTCTTCTAAAAATCGTTTGTTCTTCAGTGTCGATATTTATTCAAGCTTATAAATTTGCTGCCTAAGGTTGCAAATATAAAGTTTTTGTTCATATCGACCAAACCACCAAGAGATAGGATAATCAGTTTCTGCTTGGTTGCAATTTAATTTTGCTTAGGCAACGATCTGCATTTTTCCTGGCTACCCTGGAAACCACTTACCAATATCACGCCAACATTCTTACATCTCTTCCAACTCCCGTGGTGCTCTTCCTACTAACTGATCAGGGAAGATGAAGAGGAAAATACTCATGATGGCAAAGTGAAACAGCATTCTAACATCTACACTGGTGATATAAATTAAGAGAATTTGCATATTTTATCGAATTTCATGAAAAGAACTGAACTGAATGTAAAACCACTGCTTCTAGACAAAAATGCAAATCTTGTACGTCAAATACGAAAGCATACACGTGTGTGTAGACGGATCCAGTAAAGAAACAGGCTTTATAAGCGAGCGTAAGTTAAGACGCATTTCGTTCGCTAGCACACCTCGACGAATTTCTTGGTGATTTTAGCAGTAATCGGTTAATTTAAAATTGTAACAGTAAAAATGAGTAACCACCAACGTTTAGATGATGGAATGAAGTGGCGAATTGTGGGGAGGCTAGAAGCAGGCCAATCTCAAGTCCAAATTTGTAGAGAGTTCAATTTAACGCCCAGCGTCGTGTGTAACTTATGGAAACAGCTCCAGGATACCGGATCCATCGAGAGAAAGCCTGGGTAAAGTCGTCCAAGAGCCACGACGGCCAGAGAAGATCGCCATTTGTCGATTATAGCGAGGCGTAACAGGAGTGCTACAGCTTCTCAGCTCTCTCGTGACTTGTATGCAGTCACAGGAACCCGTGTATCAAGGGTGACTGTTTCCAAAAGGCTTCATGAGAGAGGGTTGTTTGCAAGAAGACCTGCTGTTTGCGTCCCGAACACTTCTACGAACAGGAGAATCCGTTTATCATGGTGCAGAGAGCATAGAGATTGGAGTATGGATCAATGGGCGACCGTTCTCTTCACTGATGAGTCCCGGCTCAGCCTAAACACCGATTCTCGCCGTACGTTCATATGGAGAGAACCAGAGACCCGCTACCTACCCTCCAATGTCCGCGAAATCGACCATTATGGCGGAGGAGGTTTAATGGTCTGGGCAGGCATCATGTTGGATGTCCATGTCTTTGAAAGAGGCACTGTGACTGGTGTGAGGTATAGGGATGAGGTCTTGGAGCCCTATGTTCTCCTTTTTAGGGGTGCAGTTGGCCCTGAGTTCATTTTAATGGACGATAACGCGAGACCACATAGAGCTCTTCTGGTCGACGAATTTCTAGAGAGTGAGGATATTCGCCGGATGGATTGTCCAGCCAGATCTCCAGACCTTAACCCTATAGAGCATGTCTGGGACGCTCTGGGGAGGGCAATTGCAACTCGCAACCCCCCTCCAAGAACCATCCAGGGAATGAAAACAGCGTTGCTGAACGAGTGGGACCAATTGCCACAGGAAATGATAAACTGCCTTATTTCAAGTATGAAATCACGCTGCGAGACCTGTATATCTGTAAGAGGGGACCATACCCCCTATTAACCCATCTATTAACCCGTTTTTTTTGTTTATTCTGCAACCGCTGTTTCATACCTTCCGACTCCAACGAGTGTTACCCACGATCATGCGTGTGTATTACAATTATTGAATGGTTATTTGTTTTGTATTGTATCAATGTATGTACAGATCAAATTTCATTAAAATCGGTGCAGTAGTTCTAGAGATAATCGACCAAGTCTGCAAATTCTCTTAATTTCTTACACCAGTGTATGTTCTTTTTCTCCTTGTCGTTTAAGACAAATATTAAATAAAAAATTATTAAACCTGACAACACCAGCACAATTCATCAACCTGAAAGATGAAGAATATAAATGACCGGGGGGAGTTGTGACCCCCAACACTCCGGTTAAACATGTTTGTACCTAGGTAACACTCCCGGAAGTTATCCTTCATTTGCAACCTGACGTAAAGTCAAAACAAAGCAAGGAGCGATGAAATAAAAAAATAAAGGAACTGGAACAACGTACATTAAAAACCTGGGTTAAATTATTTCAAAACTATTTGTCAATTCACTAAAACATTGCAGCCACCCTATATATTCACTACACCTATAAACAATGCATCATATAATAATTTTTTTAAAAATATTTAGACTTATGACTAAATTATAACTGTATCCACATAAAACCACTTCAAATAAGCACCTCCTAAGTATCGAAATATCCACACACAATACTCTAAACATTATCAAATATATACATTTAGAACTATAATTATAACTAAAATAGCAAGGACACATACCTAGTGCAACTCTACATTATAGACAGTAAAAGACTAACAGGTGCGAAACGTAAATTGCCAACTAATCATTTTATTACTTCAATTACTGAAATATCGATTAAGACATTCTTTCCTATCGATCGAATGGAATTCACACATGGTTTTTAATAAAAATCCCAAAGGAAAATCCATTTCTAAAGCAATGCTTGCATATGATTTTGCATTTATGGAAAATATCGACATAACCTGCGTAGAGACCAGGAGAAAAGGAAGGTAATTAATGAATCATGCCGACCACTGCGAATGCATAAACGGCAACGTTTTGTATATAAGACGCTTTAACTAAACAAAACAACTTAAGTTCAAAAATAACATAATTCCTGCCTAGCCATACCCGTGGCAACAGACCCTCTACTTGAAGGTCTAAAACAAATTAAATTTTCGAGCTGGCCGTTCCCGGTTCCAGTTGACTTTTTCCTTTCTTTCTTTATTTCTGATTACAAGCAAAGTTAAATTACAATACATTTCTTCTTCTCTTTCTTTTCTTTTAATTACTATGTGTAACAGTAAACAAGTGGTATTACAACTCATACTACTCAAAAATACATCATGTAAAATTAACACCAGAGACAATCCATTAATAAATTAACTCGGTACCTGTTTTGTGCCCACTACCAACTTACATAATAATAACTAAGTGCATGTAATCTTTGCATACCTCTAAATTATACATACATATTTTTTTCATTTACTAATTTTATTACTATTCTTTTATATCATTATGTATTTAATTACTTATTTATTTTTTCTTTCTTTAAGTTTTACTTCACCCTTCCTTTTTCTTCTCGTAATCCGAGTTGCCCTGAGTCAGGCTCGAACTCACTACCTTCTACACTGAAGTCCAGAGCCTTAGCTCTGAGCCATTGATCTACACTGGTGATCTTTCTAATTTCCTTCAGTAACTTTCTCTCCAACCTTATTATGGAAAACACTAATATTATTTAATCATTCTGTAATCTAATTATTTCCCTCTAAATGCACACTTATTTTCTTTTTTTCTATTTTTTTTCCCTTTCGCTGTATCTTTTGTATCTCAAATTAGGTTATTCATTAATTAAATTCCAACACCGCATCGATACACACTTGAATTGAAAAGAAAGGTAAGTCTAAAGTATTACGTCGTCCCGCCTTATCAGCATCCAACAATCGTGGTACCTGATGATTCCATCGTTCTCCGGGCGCGATGCAATCCCACCTCGCACGGAGTAGCGCAGATACGAGTTAGTTTAGGACTTTACTGAGCTACAGGAGTTGACGCCACATGGCGAGATTCCAGGCCCCTATGTCCGTTGTCACTCTTAGCCCGGGCCATCGCCTGGTTTCCAGCCGAGACTGCGTGGAAGTGGTGACAACCGAAGTTTTGAGGGTGCTACGGTGACTCCCTCAGCGGATACAACTCCACCAGGGGACTCACAGTTAATAATTATAATCAACTCTCCGTTACCAGGCGTCGAGATCCTCACAACGGACGCCGATGCCCTGGGAGCAAGCCACACCAACCCAACTCCGGCCCTCGGCCTGAAAAGGAAGGTAAAAGAAACATTCTTCAGGTAAAAGAAACATTCTTTCAACAGTTTGTTGAAGTTCTAAATAGAGGTTTATTGTGATATGGTATATCGTTGGACCCTTTATGATGCCGGTAACCCATACTTTAATGATCGTGTGATTGTCTTGATTTCTCACAGGTACTCTGTGCTTTCCGTTTCTCAGCGGCTGTACATTGTTTAACTCAAAATTAAACAAAACTACAGTCATTTTAAGTTCGTCAAAAAACTAAACAATGAGTGAAACTCTCTGTCGTGGTCAAGCCAAAAAAATTTACCATTATAACAGAATATTGAGGTTGTCGGATGCGTTATATGATAAAACTATCTCTATCACCATACCTGTTAGAGAAGAGCCCTCCATCCTATCTTAAAAGAAAAACAATAGTGATAATAATTAAAATCAACTCAATAGGGAATCCTATTAGGATTCTCTTTTAAGTATATTGGGGATATTGAGTATGATCCCTAATAGGTAATCATATACAGGGTGTCCCAGTTAAACGTTTCAGAACTTCTACAAGGAATAGGGTGCATCCTGACGACTCGAAATCATATAGCAATGTGGGGTCGGAAATGCTTTCCTGAAGTGGTAGATGGCGTTGCGGGAAAGTTCCGAGCGTTAGTGCAGGGAATCGTGATTTCGCACAAGGACTCAGAGTTAGTAGGATGGCTAATTATACGAATTTTTATTTATGGGGGCATATGAAAATACAGGTTTATGACACCCCCGTTGACAATGGTGAGGAGCTGGTTGCAAGAATCTCAGTAGTTGCCGGAGAAATTCGAGATAAGCCTGGATTTTTCCAGAATGTTCCATGCGCCGGAGATGTCAGGTCTGCATTGCAGTCGGTGGAAAAAACTTCGAACACTTACTTTAACCCGTGTACCTTTTGGTTTTGTACATTTATTATTAAAACGATTATCCACTTACGGTCTCTTTCTTTATGGTTTTCTGTATACATCACCGCTTCAGGAAAGTATTTCCGACCCCACATTGCTATATGATTTCGAGTCGTCAGGATGCACCCTACCCCTCGCAGAAGTTCTGAAACGTTTAACTGGGACACCCTGTATATGCTATAGAGAGCAGAATAATATGATAAAATCACACATTCGTGGGCGGAACAAATCTATACCACTTAGTTCCGGCCGAAAGATGGCCGAATGGCTAGGGCGCTGGCATTCGGTACCGGAGTCTGTGGGTTCGAGTCCCACCCTTGGCATAGATGTTTGCAGCCGTTTTCGGAATCGGATTTAAGCTGTAGGTCCCGGTCTAATTAACCCTCGTGTAGCAAAAAATAATGACCGTAGCGCTCAAAACCGAACCACTTAGTTCCACACCGGAGAAAAGTAGTAACATCGTGAAATGATGTTAATAATGAATAATATACATACAGTGGCTCCCAAAAGTGTTCGTACACTTACGATTTTCAATGACATAGGAGTCTATTCATTAATTAAAATGAATATTTCAGAATGGGTATTTAATAATAAGATCTATAATCTTTTCTTAACAAAACTACATGAAATATTTTGAAAACATAGTAAAACTTTATTTTCAAGAAACCAGTAATCAAAAAGTAACAAAAACTGTATCTCACAAAAATCATCTTACACTGAAATATTTTCGGATAAATTCATAATTAAAATTATCGTCTGGCGCTTTATTTTTATTTTTGAATTGTGGTGGCATTTAAAATATCGTTTGGCTTAAATTTTTGCTTTCCTACTCCAAAATATTCTATTTATTATTTAAAAATGGCTCGCAGTCGTAAAGAAACAACAAACAGCATTCGAAAATTGATTATTTTTCATCATAGTGGTAAATCAGTTCGGAATATTGCTAAATTACTTAATTTATCCCATTCTACTGTGCAGTATGTGAAAAAACGCTTTCAAGAAGAAAATTGGATCGAAAACAAGGTAAGAAAAGGTCGTCCGGCAAAGTTAACAAAACGTGATCAGAGATTTATAATTAGAAAATTTGTGAAAAATCCACGTTTGAGAGCTGTAAAAGTTTCTGCAGAATTTAATGAAACATTTTCTACTTCAATTTCACCTGAAACTGCTCGACCAGTTCTCAGAGCAGCTGGATTACATGGGCGTTCTGCCCGTAAAAAATTTTTTGTGAGTGAGAAAAACAAAAAGCTTAGGCTTTCCTTCGCACTATCAATGATAAATAAGCCCCAAACGTATTGGAATAATGTCTTATTTGCCGATGAAAGCAAGTTTAACATTTTTGGTTCCAATGGGCATATAATTGTATGGAGAAGAAAAAACGAGGAACTTAATCCCAAGAACATAGTAGGAACAGTTAAGCATGGCAGTGGAGTTCTCCTTGTGTGGAGGTGCATGTCAGTATCAGGACTGGGTAATTTGGTATTTATTGATGGCATAATGAATCGTGCTGTTTATATAAATATTTTAAGAGACAATTTAAAATTATCAGCCCAAAATTTAGGTATTGGAAACAACTTTGTTTTTTTTATCAAGATAACGATCCTACGCACACGGCTCTTAACGTTCGCCTCTGGTGTCTCTTTAATTGTCCACAAGTTTTGAAAACACCACCTCAATCGCCAGATTTAAACCCAATAGAACATATTTGGAGAGAACTGGAGGTTCGAGTACGAAAACACGACATTCACACGAAAAGCGGACTAAAAACAATTATGATGGAAGAATGAATGAACATTGATGCAGAAATTACAAAAGAACTAGTGTAATCTATTCCCATACGTTTAAAAGCTGTTGTGGATGCTAAAGGATATCTTACTAAATATTTATTTAACGAAAAATTAGAATATTTACTAATATGTAGAGATTTTTACAAGTGTACGATGACTATTTTTGAGATAAAGCTTTTGTTACTTTTTGATTATTGGTTTCTTAAAAATAAAGTTTTACTATGTTTTTAAAATATTTCCTGCAGTTTTGTTAATAATAGATTATAGATCGTATCATTAAATACCCATTCTGAAATATTCATTTTAATTAATGGATAGACCCCTATTTCATTGAAAATCGTAAGTGTACGAACACTTTTGGGAGCCTCTGTTTAGAAAGTTGAATTCGGGGCTTATTATGTTCTTCTCTTACAAGTGCGGTTTTATCCGTTAGTGTTTTCATACTTCGCTGAATTTGATGCCATAAATCGAGAAAAAAAAATATAGGTTAGCAGCAAATAATCTTAGCGGTCTTTAGTGTGTTCTTAAAAACACAGATGGCAGCACTACTCACTCAAATAAGATGAAAAGAGTAAAAATATCAAAAGATACCAGTCTTACTACAAATCTGTTACAAAATGTATTATAAAAGGTTTCAATTAAAAAAACTCACGCTCGATAGGGGAGAGGCGTGAAACCAAGGAGCCCGGCAATAAATATTACAGGGTGATTCATAAGTAAGTATACAATTTCATTGCACTATATAAAAGCAACAACTTAAGAAATTTTTCTGTTGCCTCTAACAGAAGTGTAGGTGAATATTTCAAGTTTTTTAGAGACTGTCGCAGATGTTCTATGTGTGCACCCTTAGGCCGTCTGCACACGGAGGAACTCAAAAGAAACTGATAACCGACTCAAATCACAAACCAGTCCGTGTAGAGCCAGTCCATAGTAAGTTTGAAGGCGTTACAGTCTGTTACTATAGTAAATTTTTGACCAAGTAGATACACTCTAAATTTTTTTAATGCATGAATTACGGCTAACACATCTAGTTCATAACTTGAGTAATTTTTCTCAGTGTTGGATGTACATTTGCTCGCAAAATATACAGGGTGAAAACAGTTATCATCAGTGGACTTCTGAAGAAGAATGCATCCAAAACCATGGATAGAAGCGTCAGTATGTAATTCAGTTTCACTTTTCTGATTATAAAATTTAAGAACGGGTTTGTTAGCCAAACATTGCTTCAATTGATGAAAAGCATTTTTCTCATTTACACCAAAATGGAAAATAGTAGATTTTTTAAGAACCCGTCCGACGGGTTTGTAACCAGTTGCGCCGTGTGCGTGGCTCCATTCAATTACATAGGTTGCAACTCATCACGGACTGGTTTGTGATTTGAGTCGGTTATCAGTTTCTTTTGAGTTGCTCCGTGTGCAGACGGGCTTAGTCACATGACACGCATCGAACCTGTAATCCATTTCCGTCCAAACGCGAGTTAGGGTATCTGAAGCAAGAGCAGTGATAGTGGATGTGATACGCTGTTTCAACTCCGCTAGATGAACAGGAAGAGGGGGGGGGGTAAATACGGTATCCTTCAGGTATCCCTCCCCAAAGAAAAAAGTCACATGGTCTTAAGTCAGTGCTTCTGGGTGACCATTGGGTCAGTGGCATTCTGTAGTCGACGCTTCCATTTCCTTTAATTTTGTGATTTTTTTAAGTTCTATTTTATAAGTCCTTTTGAGAGTAAGTGCAGAAGTGTGAAGATGTCTGAAAAAGCATATTTAATAATTCTATTTAACCCTTCAGCGGGCGCGCCAATTTTTGGAACACCAGCAGGCGCGCGTGGCACAAAGTGCATCTTCTCTTTCAGCCTTGATTTTTCTTTTTGTAATAAACTTTTTATTTCAGATTGAAAATAATAATCCTGCGCTTTATGACAAGACATAAAATGTTGATACTATTGAGATATATTTATAATTAAAGGCCAAAGAATGCAGATATAATCGCCTTATTTCAAAACTGTCCGGTTTGTTGGATCTAAGGACAATTTGCGAATGGATTCCTATTATGTCCAAAAACCTAAAAAATATTCAGATTGTACATCTTCGTGATATGCGGGATACCGTGTAATAGGTGAATATTGGATCGAATACATCAACGCCTGCTTTTGTCGTGTTGTAATCGAGTATAATCGCTGGTTTACCACGGTTAAATACCGATGAATGGAAAGACGTACAAGGGTCAGAAAATCAGACCTGCATTAGAAAGGGTGTAGCTATAAACAGAAACTGCTTAGAACATCCAAACCTTACATGTAAAAACAAACCATTCAAAATTACGAAAATGTTGCACTCTGTACACGGGCGCGCCCGCTGAAGGGTTAAGTAGCCTGATTCGGGTTCTCAAAATTGAAAAATACGAAATATGAAACAGTTCAGCAAAAAAACATCAAAAAGTAACCTGAGAACTTTGAGAAAAGGCAACTGTTTGTTATGAGACGGACTGAAAATGATGACACCCGCATCTGAATTGTCAGGGTATTCATTTTCTCAAAGCTGATTTATTGTTAGTTAACTGAGATGTGAACTCATTGAGCACGGCATTGACCACATTTCCTTTTCAAAATTATATTATTTAAATCATCTTCCGCAACGTTAGTTTCTTAGGCCTTGCAAAAATACAATTTAATAGCTTTTTTTAAATTTTTTTTAAATTTTGCGACGGAAAATAATAATGGAGCAGAAGTCTTCGCTACAACAAAAGATCCTAGAACAAAGCTACAACAAAAGATCCTAGTCTTTTGTTGTAGGAATTTTTATTATATGATTGTTTAACATCTTATTTCGCAATATCACATCACAGTTTTTTACATATAAAAATACAATTAAAATATTAAAAATATGTGATTATGGAAAATTTAAAGCCTATTTTTTAATTACATAATTTAATCTATATACAGGGTGGTTATAATTAAAGTTCCACTTTGAAATGGTCATAAAAGGAAAACTACTGGACCAAATGTTATCAAACTTGGTAATAGTTTAAAAGAGGCCATGGGAATTTCTTTTTCGCCGAAAAAAAAAGTTCAAAAACTTACCACCAGGGTGGAAATGACGCTGTATGCAATATCGATAAACGAAATAATACACGAAGACATCGGTTTAAAATGTGTTTGTTCGTTTCTGAAACGTGTTACAAAACATGTTCAATGTGGCGTCCACCATTTTCCGAAAGCAAGTTAAATCGCATTACTATTGCAAAGCACGCCGTTCATTGCTATCGCATTCATAATAACATTTAACGAGAAGAGCACGATCTTGCATGGTTAGAGACATTGTCGATTCGTAACAATGAGAGCTCTGACAAACATGCTCACTTTTATCTGGAAAATCAAATGACGTGTAAAGCGCATCTGCATAAATCATTTGCTTCTTCCTGCCGTAAGCCAACTACAAGCCATTGCGGTTTTTCATAATCCCACAAACAGTTTCGTTTTAGAAAGGATTAAAAACGTTTTAAACCGATATCTTCATGTCTTAGGGCCGAATTCAGGCTTCAAAATTCACAAATTGGCGATCTGTAAGAAAACGATTTCCGGAATGAGCACACTTTAAATCGTAATTTTGTTTAGGTCAATGTTTCTTAAGGGTATATAAAATGTTAAACCCGTGTAACAAAATATTAAGTTAGATTTCAACCCTTATTTCGTTTTACAATATTGCATACAGCGCCATTTCCCCCCCTGGTGGTGAGTTTTTGAACTTTTTTTTTAAAGAAATTCCCAAGACCTCCTTTAAACTATTACCAAGTTTGATAACATTTGGTCCAGTAGTTTCCTTTTATGACCATTTCAAAGTGGAACTTTAATTATAACCACCCTGCATTTTAGTTTCTAAGCCGATTCCTTGGGAAGCCCGTGAGAGAAAACTACTGATATCCATTTACTTCATTTTGGTCTGAAACGAAAGATTTTTAATCTATAGATGTGTCAAATTTGGTTTTTGTAACATAAATTTCTATTAATTAGCGATAATTTACAGTTAAAAATTGCCTTCAGCGCATGCCCAGTGACATGTTTAAATGTGGCTTTAGATACTCAATAAGCACGAGGCCGCATAAACACGTTAATTCCGACACGTCTGTGAAGTTGGCCCCCCGACATTGAGATATCCAAATTTTGAAAATGGCATACGTTTGAGCGTCGTTTGAGCGCGTTTGAGCGCCAAAAATTTTCGTTTGAGCGCCATTTGTAAAAAAGTTATGGGCATTTCATTTTTTGGCGGGAAAAACACCTAGCCCCCCCGACATTGAGATATTCAAATTTTGAGAACGGCATTCGTTTGAGCGTCGTTTGAGCGCGTTTGAGCGCCAAAAATTTTCGTTTGAGCGCCATTTGTAAAAAAGTTATGGGCATTTCTTTTTTTGGCGGGAAAAACACCTAGCCCCCCCGACATTGAGATATTCAAATTTTGAGAACGGCATTCGTTTGAGCGTCGTTTGAGCGCGTTTGAGCGCCAAAAATTTTCGTTTGAGCGCCATTTGTAAAAAAGTTATGGGCATTTCTTTTTTTGGCGGGAAAAAACACCTAGCCCCCCCCCCCCCCCGACATTGAGATATTCAAATTTTGAGAAGGGCATTCGTTTGAGCGTCGTTTGAGCGCGTTTGAGCGCCAAAAATTTTCGTTTGAGCGCCATTTGTAAAAAAGTTATGGGCATTTCTTTTTTTGGCGGGAAAAACACCTAGCCCCCCCGACATTGAGATATTCAAATTTTGAGAACGGCATTCGTTTGAGCGTCGTTTGGGCGCGTTTGAGCGCCAAAAATTTTCGTTTGAGCGCCATTTGTAAAAAAGTTATGGGCATTTCTTTTTTTGGCGGGAAAAACACCTAGCCCCCCCGACATTGAGATATTCAAATTTTGAGAACGGCATTCGTTTGAGCGTCGTTTGAGCGTGTTTGAGCGCCAAAAATTTTCGCTATTTTCTTTGTATACAATGGGCGCTACATCAAGAAGTGAAGGTGATCAGTGTGTGAAGTGTTGTACCGAGTTATCCCCCCCCCCAACTTTAAAAATAGAAGTGATGAAAAGAATGGCATCCCCCCCCCCCTTCTTTCCCAAGATTACCAACGCCCAACGGACACAGGTGTCAGCCGGTCTTAAAATAACAACGCCTCATAAACTGTACCTTTTTTGGTTTGTACTTTCTTGTCTGTCATGCTCACACTGTACATTCCCGTTTTTATGCAGAATTTTTTTTTATAATAGAGAATGAAAAACGCTACCCTAGGACTTTTTAAACCTTCAAATTCCAATAAATACATCAAGAAAAAAATAGAAGCAGAAAAATTAGGGCAAGAATTCTGTCAGCTGTAAATGATTTTCAACTATGTTAAGCAATTGCTTGATGCAATTTTATAATTTGAGTTTTTATAATTTTCTAACACTGTAACACAGTTATTGTAAATGTGGTAAAAGCAAAGATTATTTTAACGAGGAAGGATATGTCAAACTGTTTTCTAGACCAGCGGTTCTCAACCTGGGGGGTGCGCCCCCCTAGGGGGGGGGGTAGAAGAATTTCAAGGGAGGCTTGAGTTAAAAAAAATAAATAAAAAGTAAAACTAACTGTTATTTACTGTATTCAATTTTGTGGTCACAATGTAACCGTAACGTATTTTCGACATTCAACTGTCTGAACATGAAGCTACAATGTCAGAAAAAAATTCTGAAGACTTATGATGCAGTTAAGGGTTTCGCAAAGAATATAGCTCTTTGGCAACGCCGTCTTCAGAGTTCAGAGCCAAATTTTTCATCCTCTCTAAGATTGAACGACCTCCTCGATGATAAAAAAAAAATCCCCCATTGCAACAGATAAATGTATTGAAGGACCTTATATCATTATGCATTTGGTAGGTAGCATTGCAAAATGAAATTGCAGACTATTTTCCAGATATTAGTTCACAGAATCGGGAGTTTAAGTTAACAAGAGATCCTTTTAAAATCGACGTGGATGTACTTCCTGATAATATCCAGGAACAAGCTTTCGACCTAAAATGTGATTCTCAAGCAAACGCGGAATTCGAAAACATGGATGTTGAAAATTTTGGTTACGCTATTTTCCTGTTTACCCAGAAGTTGCTTTGGAAGCTTTGAGGTTGTTAGTGCAGTTTTCATCCACATATCTCTGTGAATCTGGATTTTCAGCATTAGCATACATAAAGTCAAAATATCGAGCAAAGCTGGACGTTGAAAGAGACCTGAGGTGTGCTTTGTCACAGTTACAACCTAATATTCAAAAACTTGTCAATGACAAACAATGCCAGACTTCTTATTAATGTTTTGAAAGTGACTGGTATTACATTCCAAACTCACCTAGATCCTTGATTACTTCAAATATATTTGATCTGTATTTAATTCTTTGATTTCCTATGTTCTAATAACAATACTATGTTCCAAATTAAGATATGTGTAGTAATATTAAATTTTGTGTATGAAATTATCTATTCTATATTTTCATTTAATAACCAGCTTCAGTTTCAAATTTCGATTGTACTACTTGTATTGACCACATATCGCTCACTCCTTTCAACAACGTCATACCTCAAAAATCGGTGATTTTTAGTTATGCTTGTTTTCAGAATGCTCTGAAAGAGTATTAACTACAGGTAGTAATTTTTTTCCTTGTATATTGATAAAACTATTTTGCATTTTACATCTAGCAAATTTTATCGCTCTCCGATTTGTAAGTAAAATTTTTTGGATTGCCTCACCAAATTATTGGGCAATCCTCAATGCCGAATTATTATATCATAATCTTTGAGCATATTTGTTTTTTACTTTTTAAAACTCAAACTGGTGAGGGGAGTTTGCAAAACCTTCCCCGGTAACCTACGCCTTTCAACACCGCCCCCTTTTGCGTCCAGCTGTATTATAACTTCTCTCTTCTCCCGAATTCCACTGAGCAGACACGGTATGGGTGTCCACCCCGTTTCGTCGACACTAAATTTTCTCCCCCCCCCCTTTTCCCGTTCAAGTTTCCCTTTCGGTATGCACGGGTCTAGAAATCATCACAAAAACTCACAGAAACGCATCTGGTTCAGCGGCAAACCTCTTCCCAGACGGTCAGCGACAATCAAAGTTACGATACCGCTTTGTAATGGGAGCAGAAATGCGTGTTCACACTCCAAACATAAAGATGTCAGATAAGGGGGTGGCCCACTGGTCGCCCAAACAAAAGCAACCCCTCTCACCCCCGGGGAGATGACACAAGCTTGGGCTATCCAGACAGAAATGTAAACAAACAGGAGCTATCACCAATTCTTCTACACCAGGGGTGTCAAACTCAAAGGCTAACTTGGGCCAAACAAACAAGGTTTAACTATAGGTGGGCCGCAAAAAAATCAATATTAATAGAAACGTAGGTTTATTTACCTAATTACAGTATATTCAACATAAATATACTCATTTTGTTTAATAATAGCAAAAAAAGAGTATAATTAAAAAACATTTAGCGAATTCTTCCTGTCTTATTATAATTCTGCGTCGGTTATTTCATTATATATTATTGTGTACCAATATATTGGCCGGACCGCAAAAATGTTCGTCCATTGGACTTTGCATGCATGTGCTTACTTAAACGAGGAGCTTTCACACCGATCGGTGGGGCGTGCGAGTGACAGTGATTTACCCTTAATGACATGGCCACCAAGATCCCCGGACCTCACGCCATGCGATTTCTTTTATGGGGTTCCTTCAAAGACACTATTTATGCACTACTGATGCCGAAAATACTGAAAGAACTTCAAGAACGCATTTGTGCAGTGTTAACTATTGACTACAAAATGTGTGGTACGAACTTGATTACAGATTAGATGCTTGTCGTGTAACAAAAGGGTCACACATCGAACATTTGTAACTGAAAATAAAACTTGGTATATTTTTCTCTAATTTCGTGTATCACTTATTGTAATATGTGTAATAGTTTCGAAAATATAAAATATTTAAAATCTGGTCATTCATTTGTGCTAACCCTGTATATATGGTTAAATTACAAATAAAAAATTAAGGTTTTTAAATGATATGGAATGCGCATGGAGTATTTTTTAAAATGTCAGTATTTTTGAAAAAAATTTGAAACATATAGGTATTATTCTTCAAAAAAATCTTTGTTTTGAGTTCTCTCCTGAAAAATCTTGTTTTTCGAGATATGACGTTGTTGAAAGGAGTAAGCGATATGGTGATGGTGGGGGGGGGGGGAGGCGTGACCTCACATCAGTGTTCAAAGGGGGGCACAGAGCCTGAAAGGTTGAGAACCCCTGTTCTAGACCATAAATGTAGTGCAATTGACGTCTAGTTAACTCTAACTCTTCTAAACACTATAAAAAGGTCGGTAAGTTTATTCCAATATTCTGTTGAATACATTTCATTTCTTATATCGACTATTTTTATTTAGTAACTGATTGCACTCATTTAGTTATGTTATAAAATATTTGACCAGAAATCTTATGGTATATTTTGGGTTTTAATACACTGGTTATCAAAAATTAAGGAAAAGTCACAAAAATACCGATTACTCAAAAAGTTTCGCGTGGAATTTAATGAAACTTATATACATTATACAACACATAGGTAGGTATAAAATAGCATAAAAAGAAATCGCCAGGCAATTATGGTGTTGCAGAAACTAGCATGTGCATAGAAAGAACATATCGGACGTATCAGTTTGGTATAGGAAAAGTACCTTTAATATGGTGTATTATCCCCCCGAGAAGCAATACAGCACATACAGCGATGTGTGAAGCTGTCAATTATGCGGTCTATGAGTTCGGTAGGAAGCGAGAGCCATTGCTCGTGCAAAGCCGTTGAAAGCGTGGCTAGGGTCCTAAGAGGAGGATTGAGAGCAGATATACGTCGTCCTTAAGCGTCCCAAACATGCTCGATAGGATTCAGGTCCGGTGATCGAGCTGGCCACTCCGTGCACTGAATTGTTTCCTGCTCAAGATAAGCATCCACGATGCGAGCCCTGTGCGGTCTCGCGTTATCGTCCTGTAGCACGAAAGCATCACCTATTGCCCCGGCATAAGGGCGCACATAAGCATCAAGGATGTCATCTCTATAGGTGTGAGCATTCACATTTCCACGGGTAAAGACATGGAGGTCTGTGCCTCCACCCAAAAAGATACCACCCCAAACACAGACACTACCTGATCCGTATGCATCTCTTTCACGGATATGTGATGGATGAAAACGAGTTCCAGGTTCTGTCCAAATTAAAATACGCCTACTATCGCTTTGGAGGCTAAACCTGGACTCATCCGTAAAGCGAACAGCCGTCCATTGATGACGCGTCAAGTGGACATGTTGACGTGCCCACTGCAAATGTTCCCCCGCCTATGGCGTGACGTGAGCGGGACGCAAATGACTGGTCGCCTCGCAAATTGACCACCTTCGTTAAGCTTTCTACATACGGTTGACGTTCATAACAACCTTCCGGAGCTTGCAGCGAGGGAGAATCTACAGACGGAGCTTGCAGACGGAGTTTCGGTTCTATTCCTTCGTGTGCATAATGACAAATATCGGTCATCGGCACTCGTCGTAGCTTATGGCCGTCCTTGGCTGAACCTCTTGAATGCGACATCCGTGGTTAGAAATTGTTAGAAAGTCTATGAACCTCAGACGGATTCACATTTAGCCGTCTGGCCGCTTCTGTCTGACTTTGTCCTGCCTCTATTCTCCCAATAGCTCGCCATCGCATTTCTTCGGTCAAATGATGCCTGGAGGTCATTGTTACAATTTGGGTATGCCAATTGTCCAATTCGGCGTCAATGAAATTAATTAAAAATGGCAATTTATGCCAGCCACAAGAAATTTGTGGAGAAGTCATTTCAATAAAAAACACATGTCCTTTCGATTCCATTCTGCAGAGTTTAAGTACAGCGATAACGGACTTTAAAGATTACATTAATTACGCAAAATGTTCTTCAAATTCCGTTTTGCAGTTAGCTCTAAAACTTCTGGCTGACAAAAACTTGACCGCATTTTATATAAGCAGAGCTATATTTTTAAAATCCATGTATCCCAAATCAGAATCTCCAGTCCTTCCAAATCTTTCTTTTGTAGACGCAACTGATAATATAATCAATTTTTTGGAAAAAAGACTTAAGGACGCACCCAGCGTCACTCTTGTTAAAATCTGCAATAAGTGCAGTGCAACGAAAATACAAGTTTTGCCCGTCCTGCGTGTCAACAGAGAACGAATTATGGCAGATGGCGTAAAATCATTACAAACTGCAATTTCTGAACAGTTCGATTCTACCTATATGTGCAAGAAGCCAAACTGCAACAACGGCATTCAAGCCGTAAAACGGACTTTCGGCCACCATTTATTCGTTGAACTCGATTTCTTAGATTCGACAAATCGTTTGTTGCAAGAAAAAATTACTAAAAATCAAGTGTGTGACTTGACAAAACTTTTGGATTTTCCGGTCGAACTGAAATTAGAAAATTCCCTATATCTTTTAGGTGCAGTTATTGCTTACCAGTCAAATCACTATATAGCGTACTGCCATCGAACGAGTGGGACTTGGGAAAAATACAACGATTTGGAGAACAAAGTTATTAATATTAAGGAAGATTTATTCGTTAATCCACACGCGGTCCTATATTTACTATCAGCTTAATCTTAAAATTGGAACCATTTTAACGATCAACTAACTATTGGAACCTTTTGTTTTTAATTACCTGACTTCAGTGTGGAATATTATAATTACCATATTTAGCTTTTTACGATAATTGATAATTTTGTACATATTTTGAATGTCACAGCAATCTCGGGTTTATGTTTCTAATCATTTATGCGCGTATCTCTTAATAATTATATTAAAATGTTAATCTTTTGCCCCGTTCTGTACGAGAAACAAAACATTTTATTTATTGTATATTATAATTTTGAAATTGGGATTTTTAATGTAGTCATATTTTATTGTAGTATTCATGCATCAAGTTTTATACTTAATTTTTGTACATACATATTTTGAATGTCACAGCAATCTCGGGTTTATGTTTAAAAAGTCCTTGGGTAGCGTTTTTCATTGTCTATGAAAAAAAATTCTGTACAAAAACGGGAATGCACAGTGTGGGCATGACAGACAAAAAAGTACAAACCAAAAAAGGTACAGTTTATGAGGGGTTGTTATTTTAAGACCGGCTGACACCTGTGTCCGTTGGGCGTTGGTAATCTTGGGAAAGAAGGGGGGGGGGGGGGATGTCATTCTTTTCATCACTTCTATTTTTAAAGTTGGGGGGGGGGATAACTCGGTACAACACTTCACACACTGATCACCTTCACTTCTTGATGTAGCGCCCATTGTATACAAAGAAAATAGCGAAAATTTTTGGCGCTCAAACACGCTCAAACGACGCTCAAACGAATGCCGCTCTCAAAATTTGAATATCTCAATGTCGGGGGGGGCTAGGTGTTTTTCCCGCCAAAAAAAGAAATGCCCATAACTTTTTTACAAATGGCGCTCAAACGAAAATTTTTGACGCTCAAACGCGCTCAAACGACGCTCAAACGAATGCCGTTCTCAAAATTTGAATATCTCAATGTCGGGGGGGGCTAGGTGTTTTTCCCGCCAATAAAAGAAATGCCCATAACTTTTTTACAAATGGCGCTCAAACGAAAATTTTTGGCGCTCAAACGCGCTCAAACGACGCTCAAACGAATGCCGTTCTCAAAATTTGAATATCTCAATGTCGGGGGGGGGCTAGGTGTTTTTCCCGCCAAAAAAAGAAATGCCCATAACTTTTTTACAAATGGCGCTCAAACGAAAATTTTTGGCGCTCAAACGCGCTCAAACGACGCTCAAACGAATGCCGTTCTCAAAATTTGAATATCTCAATGTCGGGGGGGCTAGGTGTTTTTCCCGCCAAAAAAAGAAATGCCTATAACTTTTTTACAAATGGCGCTCAAACGAAAATTTTTGGCGCTCAAACGCGCTCAAACGACGCTCAAACGAATGCCGTTCTCAAAATTTGAATATCTCAATGTCGGGGGGGCTAGGTGTTTTTCCCGCCAAAAAAAGAAATGCCCATAACTTTTTTACAAATGGCGCTCAAACGAAAATTTTTGGCGCTCAAACGCGCTCAAACGACGCTCAAACGTATGCCGTTTTCAAAATTTGGATATCTCAATGTCGGGGGGCCAACTTCACAGACGTAATTCCGACGCATCTCTTTAGCTCTCTCTCTCTCTCTCTCTTCCATTTTTTTAAATTGTGTTTGTGAGGTATAGAATTCAACCTGACGGAAATTATTTATTTCGCGCTGTTGAGTAACCCTATTTCTTTTCATTCGGTTCAATAGTCAATTTTTAAAGTATATTTCTCTCTTCTTATTATTATGATTTTCATCACTTGGCAATGATGTGTTGAGTATAATTTGTTTATTAGTACATGTATTTACTATCCAGCCGCCATGTTTTGACGGGTACCAACTAGTCGTTTTTAAGTTTATTTGTAACTTTTGATTAAAGTTGTTTATCACATCTAGTTTGTTTATTTAGATTAGTGGTTCCCAACCCGTAGAAGCCTGCGGACCACTAAGCCAGAAATTGAACTATGTGCGGACCACCACGATACCCCACCGACTGGAGGGGGTGGGCCTTCCGAGGGGTATTGGGGTATAGAATATCCTTCAGGCAAAAGGGATACATGATTAACGTACTCGCATTCTAACGTATCATATTCTAATAATAAAATAATTATGTTAAACTTTTAAGAATTTTTAATTCAACAACTGATATTCGTCGGATATATTCTGCCCACCTAGTTAAGTGAACATTGCTTTCAAAATCCCCATCTATTTGGCAACTTTTTTATATATGGTGCCGGACCACTCCCGAGGCTCTCTCAGACCACCTGTGGTCTGCGGACCACCGGTTGGGAACCACTGATTTAGATAATCAAATCCATTTTTTGCCTCTAAAAAAGATGGCTAGAAGAGGATCCCCAACGATTTTTTTTCTTTGGAAAACTTTAATCAAAAGCTATAAATACAGAAGGTCGTTCGCACTTTATGGAAACGATTTTGTAATTTATTTTTGTCGATTGCATTTTAAGATACAAATTTGGCAACTTCAGAATACTCGTATGCTACTGTTTTGATTGGAATGTAAAATAAAAGATTTATTTAGAAAATGGCTCCTAAAATTGACAGATACCTCGAAGGTTACGTAACTGCGCTTTCCGAGGAGAATTATTAGTCTAAATAAATTATGAAGCAGAGTAAAAATTGCGGTTATGGCATTTCAAAAAAAGGTATTTATAATATATTAAATTTGAATGGAAAAAAGTCTAACTGAAAGTAAAAATGAAAACATGACAGCGAAACCTCATCCTAAGATTGTTCGAACGCAGGTAAATTGAAGTGTTTTGGGAGCGTGTAACAAAAAATAATCCACAATCAGAAGGTTAGAACATCAATTCTTTATTTCACCGCTCACTTAATTCCATCTCTGGTAAAAACTGCTCTTTTTTGTTGCCAACGCAACTTACATAAAAAGTAGATCGTTATGTTTTATTAACGTTGCCACTCGTCAATTACTTCGACTTAAAATACATTTGGTGAGATACTACAGAGTATCCCCCCAGTGACAGAGGATAATACTATGGAACGACACAAAAATACAATATATGTTCTAAAAATACATAACCATAAAATGAAAATGAAGAATAAAAAATAAGAAAAATTAAATATCGTATAATTTACACAATCATACCTTTCAGACATAAGATGAAATTTTAGTAATATTAATATTATACTATATATTATCAAAGTGTATGATAATGTTAATAAGTGATATATGTTGACAGTTTGGCTGGGAAATGAACTCGTCTGCCCGACTGAGTTGTCACAGTTTTGTCTGATTCAGTTTGATTGGAAGACTGATGTTTATTCGGCAATAAAAAAATTTAAGCATATGTTAGAAGGCAGGAAATTCCAAATTTATACTGATCAGAAACCATTAATTTATGCCTTCAAACAAAATTCAGATAAATGTTTACCCAGGCAGTTACGCCATCTTGATTTTATATCACAATACTCCACTGACATCAGACATGTGCAAGGATCCAAAAATGTAGTGGCAGACTCACTTTCACGCATATAACTGAATTCGATTACCAAATCTCGTTTTCTGAATTTTAGTGAACTGGCCAAATCTCAAGAAAATGATCCCGAAACTCAAAGGTTTCTCCAGGACAAAAGTTCCTCTCTTCAACTTGCACTCAAACCTTACCAGAATACAGACGCTGACTTAATATGTGACATTTCAACTGTCTCGTCACTACCGTTTGTTCCGGAATCATTTCGAAGACTAATTTTTGAACAGTTGCATAATATTTCACATCCGGGAATAGCAGCGACGACGAAACTAGTTTGTGCCAGATATGTTTGGCCAAATATGAAAAGAGATATAAAAGAATGGGTGCGGTGCTGTGAACCTTGTTAAAGATCGAAAGTGCAGCGCCACACAAAAGCTCCGTTAGGAACATTTAGTTTGCCTGATGCTCGATTTCGTCAGATACATATAGACATTGTTGGTCCATTACCTCCATCTGATGGCTGTATTTATTTATTAACAATGATCGATAGATTCTCAAGATGGCCAGAAGGTATTCCCATAGCCGACATGAAAACTAAAACCATTTGTCACGCGATTTTTCATACTTGGATATCTCGCTTCGGATGCCCTTCGATGAAAACTACAGATCAAGGCTCACAGATGCAATCATCTCTGTATCGCGAGTTTTCGGAAATGTTGGGTACAAACAGGATTCGCACTGCAGCGTACCATCCAATCGCAAATGGAATTGTAGAGAGATTCCATCGCCATTTAAAATCATCTATTCGAGCACACGAGCGTGCTCAGTGGACAGAAGTACTTCCGATAGTTCTATTGGGAATCCGCACAGCTGTCAAAGAAGACATCAAAGCATCTTGTTCCGAACTGGTGAACGGAACAACTCTTCAACTTCCCAGTGATATGATCGAAACATCTGTCATTCCACCATCCAATGATATCTTTGTTTATCGTCTTCGAAACGCAATGCGAGAAATGAATCCAGTTGCAACATCCACACATGGACAAACGCAGTTTTATATTAATCCGTCCTTAAAAACTTGCTCTCACGTGTTTTTAAGAGTTGACAGTGTGAAACCTCCCTTATGCCAACCCTATACAGGTCCTCACAAGGTTTTACGACGAACAGAGAAAAACTTCACTATCGATCTTAATGGCCGGAAATCAACTGTGTCCATAGACCGCGTCAAACCGGCATATTTAATTCCTACTCATGAAGATAAAACTCCTATACTACAGGCAGAAAAAACTGTCTCTCCTAAATCTTTTCAGCCGAAAAAACATCAGTCTTCCAATCAAACTGAATCAGACAAAACTTATCGATCAAATAATAATAATAATATTATTATTATTTGATCGATAATACTTATCCATAATCGCCATTTAAACAGGCACTATGATGAATTCTCAAAGAATAATTTCGAAAACGGAAGCGTAGGTATCCAAATGCGAAATGAAATCCAAAAACGGAAGTATTTAGATGGGATCCTATTCTTGATGAATAACAGTTCAAATATACTTCACTTTAGTAGAAAACAGTCCGCATAGTCACCACTGAAGTGTTTTGGGAGCGTGTAACAAAAAATAATCCACAATCAGAAGGTTAGAACATCAATTCTTTATTTCAGCGCTCACTTAATTCCATCTCTGGTAAAAACTGCTCTTTTTTGTTGCCAACGCAACTTACATAAAAAGTAGATCGTTATATTTTATTAACGTGGCCACTCGTCAATTACTTCGACATATTATACATTTGGTGAGATACTACAAAATATGAAGAAAGTAAAGTCTCTGATCCTGAAAGAAAATCCGCCAACTCAAAGATCATTTGCATCGAATCTAGGAATGTCTTCCGGCACTGTAAGTAAAATCATTCATAAAGATTTGAAGTTAAAAAAGATGTTTAAATCTAAAGTTTATCTGCTTTTTGCCAAAGCATATTGCTGAAAGAAAAACAAATCGTAGGAAATTATATGAAAAATACCTAGCTTCTGAAAAATGTAAATTTGTGGTAAAAATCCATAAGGCATGGGTATATTTAAGTGACTGTAATTAAAAAAAGATCAATATTGCTCAACTGACGGGGATGACCGTACGATATGGCCTCGTAAGTTTACAGAAAAGTTCCCAAAGGGATTCATGATAGTTGCAGGATTTTGTTACAACGGCAAATTTAAAATCAAAAAAGTCTCAAGTAAAGCCAAAATAAATCCACTCTATTATCAGCAGAATATTTTAGAACCAATTTTTGAAGAAAAAATTCCAGTATTATATGGAAAGGACACTGATAAAGTTCAGCTTCATATGCTCAAAGCCTCTAGTCACACCCATAAATCAACTGCCGCTTATTTAGCAAAGAAAGAATCAGAAGAGGAATAAAGTGTATCCCATTTCATGAAATACAGGTAACCCTCCTATAACACGGTAGATAGGTTCCTAGAAAATGCCGTGTTGTGTGAAACCGTGTTATATGAGACCCAGAGACAGTTCAAAAAAGGGGGTTACGTTCTAAAAACTTAGTAAAAACAAATTTTTTTTAAAATTCCATATAAGCAACTTAATTTTTATTAAAATTATAAATGCATGTAAAACACAAAACGAAAAGAAACAAAAAATATTACCTTCATTTAATATATACTACCTTAATTTAATAAATTTCTTCCTCATCACTGCTCAGTACAAGCAAACGAGAACGTTTTCTCGATTCAACGATATCACCTTCACTTTCAGAACCTTTTTCTTCATTTAGATTTTTTGCACCTACTATCCTCTTTAAGAATTGTGTAATTTTGGTTTATTTGGTGGTTCTTACAGGGTCATTGTAAATTCACTATGTGGAGATAGACAATTTTGTAGTTCCCTTTTGAATTTTCGACTTCTTTCAGTGGAAGGGTCTGCATTCAGGAAAAAATGATTCAAGATCTTCAGCTAAGCTTAGGCCTTCATGTAATTTTACAGAGTTATAAATGAATAATTTATAATTTGTTTATACATTTCGATATAAAGCCACTATAGTTCATTATTCCTTGCCGTCATTATTTTAAGGTAATTTAGATTTTAAATGTGTTAAACAAAAATTGTGTTATCTAGTGCTATACAAGTACAGTGTTGTACAAAGGTTTTCGCAATTTTTTTATCGTGTTAGATCGAAACTGTGTTACAGATTGCAGTGTTATATGAGAGTTCCCGCAATTTATCCTATCGTGTTAGAGCGAAACCGTGTTGTAAGATGCCGTGCTGTAGGAGGGCTACCTGTACCTGTAAAATCACCTACCGCTTCTCCAAGGGACTTTTGTGCTTTCAGTTTATTAAAGCGAGCCTTACGAAAACGTCATCCAAGAACACCGAACGGACTTTGGAAAACGGTCCAAGAGGAATGGTGTAAAATTGACATGACAGTGCTAAGAAAAAGTTTACTTTCATGGGAAAATTCGAGCTAGAGCTATTGTCAAGAACCATGGCTATCAGATAGAAGCAAATCGCCGCAAAAATATGGCATTTATACATAAAAAATAACCATCAAAATCGTTTCCATAAAGTGCGAACGACCTTCTGTAAACTTAAAAACGTCTAGTTGGTAACCATCAAAACATGACGGCTGGATAGTAAATAAATGTGCTAATGCACAAATTATACTCAACACATCATTGCCAAATAGTGAAAAATCATAATATTAAGAAGAGAGAAATACACTTTAAAAAATTATAATATTGAACCCAATAAAAAGAAATAGGGTTACTCAACATAGCGCGAAATGAACATTTTGATCATGGACCAATTGTCCCTGATCAAAAAAAGGTTAAGAATCACTGGTCTAGATACAATAGGTCAAATAGCGTTAGGCCGTCTGCACACGGGGCAACTCAAAAGAAACTGATAACTGACTCGAATCACAAACCAGTCCGTGTTGAGTCGTAACCTATGTAATTGAATGGAGCCACGCACACGGCGCATCTGGTTACAAACACGGTCGACGGGTTTGTAACCAGTTAAGCAACATAATGTGTAGACTACTACAATGTTTCCAAAGTCTTAAGCAACATAATGTGTAGACTACTACAATGTTAGCAAAGTCTTAAGCAACATAATGTGTAGACTACTACAATGTTAGCAAAGTCTTAAGCAACATAATGTGTAGACTACTACAATGTTAGCAAAGTCTTAAGCAACATAATGTGTAAACTACTACAGTGTTAGCTTTTAACTAAGAATTTTGATACGTACCTATCCAAGTAAGTAAAATTGTAATTTTGTTCAATAAATGCGAAAATTTTGAATTTATTTATTTATTTTTTGCGAATAAATGCGAAATTTTTTGTACGGTATTTTTTGTTGTTGCGAAATTCCGATATTTTTTCGCGAAATTTACGTGTCCCTTTTTATTCCTAACTCACCGACTTGTAAACGCATATGGTACTCCAGCCCTGAAGCAGAATCGACTCGTTCAGTTCATTACATTTAAAGTTTTAAGTATTTTAACAATTCACGAAGCAAACCTTACACTAGAATGCTCATTAAGCATTACTTAACTACCGTATCACAAAATCTAACCTTCCCCATGGTAAAGAATTGTCGTCTTTGTTTCCAGTTCACTCAAGCCGCTCAGGGACCGGGCGAAATAAAAAGGTCTGTTCCTCCCGTCTACTACGGCAGACATATATCATTAAGTCACGTGAGTAGATGGCCTTGAAGGCAAGAGGATCCAAGCCTGCTGGCCGGGATGAAAACGCTCTCTATGCAAACGCTTACTATAGCTTTCCTTCCCTTTGGTAAAGTTGGCGAATTGTGATGTAGTAAACATTAATCAAAAGAACGAGCAAAGTGTCGATGTGTCATGGGGGCGCTACTTATGTTTGGGCTTGTTTTCATCGGCGGAACATGCATCATTCTAGCTGATAGCGGTAGGTAGAAACGTAAATACCAAACTCTCTGGTACTGTGCTTTTCTATAATCACAGCAACGTTGGTTCTATATAGGATTTCTTACATTAAGTGACCTAATTATTGTCTCAATGCTATCTCTATATATAAAACAGTTCCGTAACTGACTGACTGATTGACATATAACACACAGACCAAACCGCTGGACTTAAAGGGCTGAAATTTTGCATGGCGATTCTTCTTATAGTGTAGGGGTGTAAATTTTTAAGCTGTTTTTGTAATATTCTTTAAAGTTTGCTTTTAAAATAATAATTTGAGGGTTATAAAATTTATATCACGAGAAAGATCGTAAAAATGCCTTTAAAATGAAATCTTTTTCGAATCTTTCCCTCCCTTTTCTGATTTTTGGTGAATTTTTAAAGATTAATTTTTAGACGTTAACTTATTAAACGCTGATCACGTGGTTTTTTTTTTTGTATCATGTGCACAACAACGAAATAAATTGACAAACAAAATATTGAAATACGGTAAAAGATAAATTTTAACAACTAGACTAATTGAGATGGAAGATTTTTAAGAATTTAATTCGAATTAGTATGTTTTATGGATATTAAACATACAAATTAATTGCATACATTGACCGTTGTATTTAATTTGAATATTTTCTTCTACATTATTTTGTCTATAAAAATATCTGTTACGATTTTTTCATAATTTTTTTTAGATTAATTGCATACATTGACTGTTGTATTTATTATATATATATATTGGCATTAATTGCATACATTGGCCCTTTGTATTTAATTTGTATGTACTCCGTAGAGAAGTACGGGTATTCAGCTGGTATACCTGATAAGGAAACAGATGTTAAAGATAATAATGATATTTCTAAATGTTATAGTGGTTTGTGTAAATATAATGGTTTGTGTTGGTGGGGGCTGAGAGATAATGCTCGTAGTACAGTTACATCACTCAAATTTTATTTGGGGTTTCCCGTGAGTATTTCCTCTCATTATGTGTATAATTGAAATGATTTCAATTGGACGCTGACTATCTTCGGAGATATTTTTTTAATATCTAGCTTTAAATATATTTTCATGCCTTTAAAACAATTATTTGTTGCAAAAGATTAAAAAAAATATTTCTTTGCTGTTGTAGTCGTTTTTAACAAATATGGTAGGAAAAATTAAGGAAAATAAAAGCGATATTTTCAACATAGGAAAACACTATAACTACTTATATACACCCATACCTAGCTTTACGGCCTAAATACGTTCCGGAAAAGTTGGGCATAAAGCGAAAAACCGTATAACGAATCAATTACAGTGATTTCCGCTTATAAGAATCACGTTTGTTATTACTGTTTTTGATTCTTATAACCGGTTGATTCTTATAGCCGAAATTTATGCTTTTGGACAGGCACACATACACCCATATATACATATATTAGATAGTTTACCATAAAATACTCTTTAATTTACGTTAATTATCTTTTATCAAAATTATTTTTTATAATATTAAAATTACAACTTAATTTCTAGACTTATAAGTAGATACACATAATTATAGTAAGAGAAAAAAAAATCCAATATTTGTTACAACATACCTGCTTAACTGTTTTGAAATTTCATCTACAGGAAGGGAGCAAGTAAAAGTTTTCTATGGTAGTTTGACGTAATGAAGTTTTCAGGAGGCTGTTTATACCTCTTTCAATACCAATAGTCTCAGACGAAGATTCACCTTCTAGCTTACGTTTCACGGTTAGAAAACGTGCTGAATCTACTAATGTTACGTTTGCCTAAGTCATAGTAGACACATCGCCGAAGATTTATGTGTTTCAGGATCCAGGAAGCCGCAACAAGAATGCGGGAGGTGGGAAAAAAAGGGTCCCTGTCTTTGTTTGCCAGAGGAGAAAAGTGAAATCGGACCCGGACGAGTAAAGATGCCCCCGAGTCAAGCTAATAGGACAGTGATGTACTAAAGCATTTAAGGGGAAACTATTATGTTATGTCTAACAAAGAAAGGAACGCATTTTACGACTGTATTCCAACCCATCTTATCACTCTTTCTTTAAAAAACACAAAGAAAGAACTTGAGGGTTTAAGTTTCTTTTTTTTGTTAAAATGAAAGGAAAACGAAGAGTGTAAGCTGATTCTTAAAACCGGTGGATTGATTCTTTAAAGCGAAAATTTTAACATGGAAATAATACATTTGTTTTTGTTTTTGCGATATTGATTCTTATAAACGGTTGATTCTTATAACCACTGATCACTATAAGCGTTGGTCACTGTATTTTGATAAAAACCCTTACAAGTTTAATTGAATCGGTCCCAGTTTCTTATAAACAATATAGTTTTTAGTTCATAAAGCATTTTATTCTTTTTATTTCCTATAATAACGCTTACATAAAAATAAAAGTGCAAAACAATGTATTAATAAACAGAAATTAAAAAAATAAACATATTAACAAAATCAAAAGAAATCACATGCACATATGTATACATATAATTAGAAACATAAAATAAAATGTTTAAACATTGTTTTAATGCGATGACGAACATTAACATGAAGAATTACTGAGCTATAATATGCTGCCATCATCACTTTCCGCTGTTGTGGCCGTATAAGGAAACTTTGTGGGCCGTAAATCGAAAAACTGCCATAATTAAAAAAGGCCGTTATAGCGAAATGCCGTATAAAGAGCGGCCCTATAGCGAGATATAGATGTATTATATTTTTTCACTTTACAAATTGCACATGAATCAGTATCACATTCGCTGTCGGATAGATTTTCATTTATATCGTGACTGAAATTTCAAATAATTACAAGATAAAGAGAACTTTTTATATACCATGTTTTTAAATTTTCTGTTGAATCATATAAACTTGACAATTCTATGTATTAATAAATACTTTTTTAAAATTCTTTTGATGAATTATCCCATCAACTTGAAAGAAAATCAAGTTAATTGGAAGTTAACTTGCGTTTAACTTTTCGTTCCCGTCCAGGCCGATAGATGGCTGCACCAGTCTACAAAACAAAATTAACTGAAAATTAATTCAATTTTGCTTAAAGATGGCTAAAAGTATTAAAATACTGCATTGTCATCGTGTTCTGAGCTATTCTAAAAGCTTCAAATGTCTAGCTAGTCGGGAAGTTAGTTAAAAATTGATTGCAAGATTTGTAAGCGAAAAAAACACAAACACACAAGAAAGCAAGTTAATAAAAACATGGTAAAAAAAAGGCCCTGTGCAGGGTCAAGATTTGTAGAGGACAAACACACAAACACACAAACAAGAAAGCTAGTTAATAAAAACATGTAAAAATTACTCGGCCTACAATATAAAGCATAATGTAAAAATCCAAATAGCTGCACGTAAAAACAGTTTATACCTTGCTAAATCTAGTTAAAATTCAGGAATCAGCTAGTGTTTAGTTTATCTTATACTCTAAACATACTTAAACATGAGAGTAAAATTTTAGGCATTTTGAGATTTAAGTTTTAGATCTATTGCGTTTTTCTTAACAATCAGAACATTAAGAAACGCAATCAAGAAAAATGAATTTAAAACACTAATTTTAACTGTATGACTATAAGTAATTCTGTTTTATATCAAAGCCTAAAATGCACCTGATTCATAGGTAGCACCTTCTTTCTCCTCGATATTTACATTTTTTCTCCTAATAGCTTTAAGGGGGACAAGGGACCTTGGATCTCATTTTAATTTAAATTTTCATCTTTTACTCTATATACAAAACTATCTGAAAACCCGCACTTCGCTCCGGAGAACATTCAAATTAAATACAACGGTCAATGTATGCAATTAATGCCAAAAAAATAAATATATATATATATATGTATTTATATATATATTTATATATATATATATATATATATATATATATATATATATATATATATATATATATATATATATATATATATATATATATATATATATATATACACTGCTGGCCACTGTAAATGCAACACCCTGAAGGATACATGCAAATAACATGAAATTTACAACATGCATTAGCGGAGGTGAGATACGCAAATGATTAGAATTTCAGCGCAGACACACATCACGCGCGCCCGTGGCGCCACTTCAAAGCGCTATTTAAGGCTTGGAGATGTCGACGATTTCAACTTCGGCAATTGTGTTTTTCTTGTGGTTTTTTCAAAAAAAACGATCAATTATGCCTCGTCGAAAACAGCGATCATCTTTTGATCAAGTATCCGAGTTCTACAGAGGAAGGATAGTGGCCTACCGAGATTGTGGATTATTTTTCAGGGAAATCGGTAGTCGTGTTGGACGAAACCAAACAACTGTAATGCGGATATGTGATCGTTGGATGCAGGAGGGTACGACGGACCGGCGTGTTCGATCGCATCCACCTCAGCGCACCACTTCACGTGATGACAGGCAAATTGTGCGCATGGCAGTGACGGATCGCTCAGTCACATCACGAACCATAGCACAGCACATACAGTCTGTAACACATCATCCAGTGTCTGCGCGTACCATTCGACGCCGTTTACAGCAGAGTGGTCTGTCCGCAAGACGTCCATTGCTTTGTCTACCCTTGACGCAGAACCACAGACGTCTCCGCCGCCAATGGTGCGATGACAGAAAGATGTGGACGGCAGAATGGAATGAAATTGTCTTTACTGACGAGTCACGCTTCTGTCTGCAACACCACGATGGTCGCATTCGAGTCTGGAGCCACCGTGAAGAGAGGATGCTGAACAGCTGCGTTATGCGCCGCCACACTGGTCCTGCACCGGGTATTATGGTATGGGGCGGTATTGGATATCACTCTCGCACACCTCTAGTACGCAATGCCGGTACTTTAAACAGCCAGCGCTACATCTCCGTGGTGTTGAAGCCAGTTGTCATTCCTTACCTTCAGGGATTGCCCACAGCCATATTTCAGCAGGATAATGCGCGACCACAAATGGCACGCATTGTCCAACGGTTCTTCGTCAATCGCCAGATTGAATTGCTTCCCTGCCCGCCTCGCTCTCCGGATCTTTCACCGATAGAAAACACGTGGTCCATGGTTGCTCTACGTTTGACCCAGATTCCATCCCCAGCTGCCACAGCAGATCAACTTTCGCAACGTCTGGAAGCTGCTTGGTCTGCTGTACCCCAAGAACTCATCCAAAGTCTCTTTGAATCAATGCCGAGGCGTGTGGCAGCGGTGATCTCCAACAATGGCGGCTACTCTGGCTGCTGATTTTGGCAGGAACCACGCTTCACAGAAGTCTATAAATTTAATCATTTGATACTTGGTCAACATGTTATCTAAAAAATAAATTTTGTTGTGATATCTCTTGTCTTTTTTGGTGTTGCAATTTGGGTGGCCAGCAGTGTGTATATATATATATATATATATATATATATATATATATATATATATATTTATAAAAAAATCGTAAGGGATATTTATTTCTTTGGGATAATATCCAATCGTCTGCTGCATTAGAAAGAAAAAAAAAATATTTTTTTTCTATTTAGTTGTTATGCACGTGACGATAAATTTATTTAAAATACCAGAAAAAGAAATCACGTGATCAGCATTTAATAAATTAAATTCTAAAAATCAATCTTTAAAAATTCCCCAAAAATCAGAAAATCGAGGTAATGGTTCGAAAAAGATTTCATTTTAAAGGAATTTTTATGATCTTTCTCGTGATATAAATTTTATAACCGCCAAATTATTGTTTTGAATGCAAACTTAAAAAAAGGTTACAAAAACAGCTTAAAAATTTAATTTAAAAAATCTAAGAAGAATTTTTCAAAAATCTTTCTTAGTGCACCCCTACACCATAAGAAGAATCGCCATGCAAAATGTCAGCCCTTTAGGTCCCGCGGTTTGGTCTGCGAGTTGTATGTCAGTGAGTCAGTTACGGAACTGTCTTATATATATAGATGAGAATAATTAATATTATTTTTTGCCCCATTGAAGTCACTTAGAATTCACAAATAAGTATTTTGTGGAAGAATATTACCTGCTTTTCAAAAAATTCATCAAAAATGCTAGAAATTTTCAAAATGTTCCATGCGTATTCATTTTCTTCCGATTTCCTTAAATCACTCGGGATTGTTATGGAAGTGTTCGTCACAAAATTATGCATCATACATTGGAACCGTAAATATTTATAGACAATTTAATAACGTAAAAACGGGTAAAAACATAAAAAATAACAGGCATATTTTAAAAAAATTATGGCTTTAGATTCGTACAAAGAGAATTTAATGCACGATTATGTTTATATATATCGGCTAAACTTATATTTAAAAATTTAGGCTTTTCAAAGGATATGGAATGCGCATAGAGCATTTTGAAAAAAAAATTGAAAATCAGATAAGAAATCCTTATTTTGAATTCTAAGAGTCTTCAGTAACGTCAAAAGAACATTATCTATTTTCATTTGGTATATAATGTTGAAAACTGAAAATTAAAAAATTCGAGGTTAAAAGTCCATTTTCCCCTTAAAATTTATCGTTTTTTTATATATGTCGATAAAGAGTTCCGCTTAGAGTTATATATGCGGGTATTACCAAAGTTTTAAAAACTTTTGAACTTCATTTTCTTTAGATATATTTGTAAAGCAGTTACTGAAAGATGAACGTTTCTTGGACCGATTTAAACTGCTTTTTCTTCCCAATTTTAAAGTATTTATATACACTGCTGGCCACTGTAAATGCAACACATTGAAGGAAACATGCAAATAACATGAAATTTACAACATGCATTAGCGGAGGTGAGATATGCAAATGATTAGAATTTCAGCTCAGACGCACATCACGCGCGCCTGTGGCGCCACTTCAAAGCGCTATTTAAGGCTTGGAGATTTCGACGATTTCAAGTTCGGCAATTGTGTTTTTCTTGTGGTTTTTTCAAAAAACGATCAATTATGCCTCGTCGAAAACAGAGATCATCTTTTGATCTCTCTGGATCTTTCACCGATAGAAAATACGTGGTCCATGGTTGCTCTACGTTTGACCCAGATTCCATCCCCAGCTGCCACAGCAGATCAACTTTGGCAACGTGTGGAAGCTGCTTGGTCTGCTGTACCCCAAGAACTCATCCAAAGTCTCTTTGAATCAATGCCGAGGCGTGTGGCAGCGGTGATCTCCAACAATGGCGGCTACTCTGGCTACTGATTTTGGCAGGAACCACACTTCACAGAAGTCTATAAATTTAATCATTTGATACTTGGTCAACATGTTATCTACAAAATAAATTTTATTGTGATATCTCTTGTCTTTCTTGGTGTTGCAATTTGGGTGGCCAGCAGTGTAGTTGGATCTTGAATCAATACACTGTAAAAATGTATGAAGAATCTAAATTTCAAGGGAAAGTTATTCTGTCCCTTCCCCTAGTAAGATTTGGTTACAGGGGGTTGCCCAAATAATGGAAACACTGAGCGTTTCTGCAGAATGCCCACCTTTATTATTTTTTTATTGAGGTCATCTGCACACAGAGCTACTCAAAGAAAACTGAACTGGTTAGTGATAGAAATTACCGGTTACTAACTCGTTAGTGATGCGGTTCCGCACACGAGTCTACTCAAAAGTGATTCAAATCAATAGTTTGCTACCTGTCTTGGAAGGAAGAATATCATTATTCCGGGCTACCATGGATAATGATTGTAGTGATGATTCCAGTGATAAATTAGTGTTGCTAATTTATCATTTGTTACTATTATCGTTACAGAATAAATAGAATATGAAGAAAATTTTGGGTTTATCCATATATTGAAAGAAATTTCCCACTATTTCTCCCATCAATAATTAGCTCACCGACTAATATGATAGTAATTTGTTGATCGTTCATCTTTTAATTAAATTATTATCATAAATTAATTTATTTAAAAAAATTGTCAAATTAGATTGTGTAATAATACGCACAACGAAAGAGAAACTGGTAACTCAAGTTCCTAGTGGCTCGACACGTTGAGTTGCCTAGGACTGATTACTAAAGCGTTACTGACGGGTTAGTAACCAGTAGCACCGTCTGCGTGGCTCTATTCAATTACATAGGATATGACTCTTCGCGGACTGGTTTGTGATTGGAGCCGGTGATCAGTTTCTTTTGAATAGCCCCGTGTGTAGACGACCCAAGGCTCACTTTTGACTTTCAAAACAACATGAGTTCGATGGTGTTAATGAGTGATATAAGTTATGTGCATAAGATAGTGTAATTAGGTACATTTCATTCCAAGAACATATGTCCCAACGGTTTCAGTGTTGTTGGTTCTTCTCTTACTTTTATCGCAAAGGTTCCATAACGTATCAGAAAGCGACTGAGGTATCAAGGTAAGATGATGAACCTCATCCTCATGCTCTTCATACCACATGTTTATACGTCTCGCTCGATGCACTGTTGCGTCATCGTGCTAGACCCAAAACCTCCTACGTCATTAGCGAATAACGACTGCACTATAGGAAGCATGTGGTCCTCCAGAAAGATTTCGTAGACTCTCGGTGCCACAGGACGCTAAAGAACTGTTCAAGGCCTAGGAATGCCAAGAGATGCTATCTGATGTCACTTCTGGCATGGCATCAGATAACTGACTAGGTTCACAAAGAGGTCACCACGGTATTCTTCTGAAGTTGTTCCCCAAACGTATACTGTACCAGCGCTGGGAAACAGAGAAGCTCGATTCATCTGAATAAACGATATTTTGCCAATTATTTTAATTCTAGTTTTTATTTCCGTATCGCCATCTGACACGTTTTCTTATATTAGTTTTAATAATGAGTGGCTTACGTGTTGCAGCACGGCCATACATGTCAGTTTTCGGCAAACGTTAAAACTGAAACAGGATCATTACGAACCGTATTCACCTCTGCTGTTATTTTGTATAATGTAGTTTTAGTTCGTCGTCGTGTCATGTTCCGCCTGTCTTTCTTAGACATCTTCATGTGACGCCCACACATTTTTGCGCTTAGTGGCAACGCCTAGTTAATTTCTGCATCGTGCCCTAATCGTTGAAACTGTACCTCGTAGTAGTACTACAATTTATGTCGTTTTAGTTACAGATATCACAGAAAAACTTTGTGACAATCGTCCTGCATATCTGCAAGAAACTCAGGTCAGACACTTTGAACCTTCATTACATAGCAGTTCATTCTACATTAACAGTACTATTGCTTCATGGTAGCATATAATCCCGAATTATATACTTCTGGTCGCCGATGACGCCATCTTAGTGATTTGTATACGCCACACCTCACAATGATTTATTCTTGTTAGTTTTTATTTTTTTTATTAGGAAATTTACAGAGCAAGAAGAAAACTTCTTGCGCTGTAAATTTTGTACATTTCCGGATGGGTGATTATCCTTTCCGAAGTGAGCTAGTTGACTGCACTTTGTAAGCCACCACAAAACATTTACAGAAATTCCACATTAGCAATTACGTTCCCTCCAGATGTCTTGGTGAAGAGCCCATAACAAGGGGCAAATCCTGGATCTAGGGTTTCCAAGTATCCGGATTTTCTGTAAACTCGGTTTTTGGATAGTAATTTTAAAGTTATCCGACAGATACCGGACAACCGAAAAAAATAAATGTTTCTGAGCTTTATGAATATTACTTTTAAATTTTAAGTTACAAAATTTTATTCATTTTTTATTTAAATAATATATATATATATATATATATATATATATATATATATATATATATATATATATATATATATATATATATATATATATATATATGTATATAACATACAAAACCAAAAACCTTTTCTAATTTCCAAATTCTTTTCAATTTCCTTTATAATTACTTGGACGTAGGCAAACTAATTTCGTTTTCGTTTTTCGTTTTATTGTGAGTGACCTAAAAACAATAGTAAGGAATTTATATACCGTTCCTTTGCCCCAGTTTCGTCGGCACCTAAAAATTCATAACAAGACTTGGGATTCCAGTGCCCAGATAACTGAGTTGGCCAATAAATGCAAGTTGCACAGGTCATGTGTCAGGACCTCACGAAGATTATTTAAGCTCGGACACGCTTTGAGGAGCGGGTTTTTTTGCGTGACTTTGTGGCCTAGTAAAAGTGTTGTAACCCTACTGCTAAAATATCAATAAAATAATTCTGGCTACGACTACAGTGATATGACCGTGCCCTTAAACACCCCCTCTACGGCATGTTACACACACACACATATATATATATATATATATATATAATCGAAACAACATCAGAGCGTGACTTCTTTCTATAAAAGTACCGGTTGACAGTGAAAGAAACCATCATGTCCTCAGCCTGCTAAAATCCTCTCACCAATCAATCAGACTGCAAAATTATAATAAGTCATTAATATACGGTGCTCTTAAATATCTTGATTTCATTCCGGACGCTGAAAAAGTCATTTACAAACGTATTCATTTTATTTGCAGGAGAAAAGAAAGCTATGGGGACTGACATAATCGAGGACCCACCCACCACAGTTAATAATTATACTACCGAATCCTTTGACTATGGCGATGACTACAACGATACAGATGACGACGACGAAGCGAGATCCCGAAACATAAAGACACACCTATTAAAAAAGCATATTCGAGACAATGAGAAACCGTTTAAGGGTTTCAAGGGGACGCGGAAACCCATAAAAACAATAAAAGTTTTGGAAAAAACCATAGAGGAAATGAAGAGAAAAGAAGAAGAGCGCCGAAAGATGAAATTCGTTTTCAAAATAATCGCCGGTGTTGTTATTCTCTTGGCCTGCGCAGGACTTACCGCTTGTACCAGACGTTTGTGCAAGAAAAACAGGCGAACTGGGGCATCAAATCCGGAGGAAACCGTTCCAGCTCTTTCCACGGAGCCAAATACTACCATACCAGCTCCATATCCACTTCCGTATCCACAACAACCCGGTGTTTATCCTCTGCAGCAAATTTCAAACCCCTATGCAGCTTCTTTTCAGCAGAATTCACCGGCTTATCCCATGAATCCAACTTTGTATTCTCCAGCTCTGAATGTGCAAGAAAAGGGGACAAACCGTACCACTGAACCAGAGACAATTCCTCCTCTTATCACTGCGTCAAATCCGGGACAACCTTTTCTGTATCCACCTCAACCTGGTGTATATCCTCTTCAGCAAGTTTCAAACCCCTCTGCAGCCTCTTTCCAGCAGAATGTACTTCCTTATCCCACTGAACCAACTTCATGTTCTCCATCTCAGAATGTGCCAGAAAAAGAGACAAATCGTCTCTGAACTGTAGGAGGCAACTCCTTCACTGAGTCAAATCCGGGCCAACCACTTCTGTATTCGTCTCAACTTGGTGTATAGCTTCTTCAGAAATATCTCAAATCTTTCTACAGCCTCGTGATTGAATTCCTTTTCAGCAGAATGCACTTGCAAATCCCACTGAACTAACTTCATATTTTCCTACTCTGTGCCTGAAATAATATGTGCCAGAAAATGAGAGAAACCATTATCTTGAAATGGAGGAGATAGTTCCTTCTCTGAGTCAAACCCATGCCTCTTTATTATGTATCCACCACAACCTATTGCATCCTCTGCAACAACTTTCAAACCCATCTGTAGCCTCATGCCTGAACTTCTTATCAGCAGAAGTTCAGCCATGCTTATTTCACTGAACCAACTTCGTGTTCTCCAGTTCTCGGTGTGCACAAGAAAAAGACAAACCGTAACCACTGAAGAGGAGGCGACTGTTCCATCTCTTCCCCTCTGAGTCAAATCCAGGCTAATTGCATTCATGACAACCTGGTATATTTTCTCTCCAGAAAGTTATGAACCCCTCAACAGCTTGATGTGGCATTCAGTGATATTGCACTATTTCCTGGCAGAATGTTTTAGCTTATGTTGTTGAATGAAAATCGTATTCTGCAACTAGTAGAGTAAACCGTTGAAAAAAACATGAGCTGGTAAAGAAATCAGATTATATCACACCAAACTGACTGTAGGTTATGCATTGCATAGTTATATATTTCATATTTTTGTTTGTGTTTCTTGTATATCGTTTAGTATTATCACCAATGAAGCCATTTTTTTCATCTGAGACAGGTTTAGGAAGTTCTCAATGTATGGCAAATAAGGAGTTTTCTATGGTAGCCTGCCCACTAGGGTGGGCCGAAAAAAAAACTGTTTTTCGATTTTCAATGATGGCTAGTGCGGAACAGTTGCCATTGGTAGCACTAAGTTCACACAAAAATTTGAGATTTTTAGGACAACTCCTTGATTTGCCGTAAATGTCTTGAAGTTTTGCTAAAACGTTGATTTTGGAACTTTTTCAGCAAAATTTTTGAAGATATTAAATTAAATTTATTTTGGTTGTATTTATTTGTATAGTCATGTTTAATGTGCTAAATGCCTAAATAAGATCTGATTACGTATTATTTGGGTCCTTTGTGTATTGAAAGTGTGCAGCTTTTAGCTTGTTTTGCGTTCGGGACCAACTCGAAACAACCCAGAACTCACCACGAGGAGGTTGCTGTACCACGAGTTTCGCCCACCCACTGAATGTATTCCGAATGTGTACCTTTTTAAGCTACGAAGTCCTTCTTTGAAATGAATTTTGACATAATTTTTCGTGATTGCAACTTTGCTCTGATGAAAGCATCTCTTCCTTCATTCCCCCATATCTTTGATCCAGCTTCCGTCACAATTTTAACGGTCCTTTCCACAGCCTGGGAGTGACTTGGAAAGAAGACTAATGATTCATCTAACATGGATCCTGAATTTATGTTGTCTTGAATTTCTTCCGATGAAAGACTTTTGGTGATTGGAGGCTCGCTGATTTCGGTGGGAACCCAGTCGATGCAGTCATAGTACTCCGTTGCGAGTTCAGCTATAAGTTCAGCTATAAGTTTCAGATATAAGTTCAGCTTTGAAATCTGGAACTCTCGCACTCTGTTGGTCTTTTTCTTCTTTAAATTGCGACATCTTTTAATTCTTCTCCATGCTAATCTTCTAATATCTTGGTTATAGTCAGTTGTCATTGCTACCAGTAAATTCTTAGGATAGGCATAGTACCTATTTGTTTGAACCACTGAGTGCACTGTATTCTTTATCTCATCCGGGAGAAAAGTTGAGGGTTGAATAATCTGCCACACATTTCTAGGTCCGTCTGCGCAACCTGGCCGTTTCCTTATACTAAACCATATTGGTGCATAAACTCGTATCACGTATTGCGCGAGATCTTTCAGAGATTCGTCAAGATTCGAAGAAATAAAGTACAAGCGCAAAATTCTGCAAACAGTTGTGATCCATCTCGATTGCACAATTGGCCCTGGCTTTCTGTTTTGAAGTCCTCGAGAGCACTGTTCAGTTGAAACCGCTGGCAAAAAAAAAATACTTTCTTATCTGTGCTTAAATCATCAGTGTTTCTCATTTCTGATGTCCCTACGACAGGAATAGGCTCGAAGGAAACAACACGTAGATTTTTGCACCCCATTAGTCTATCTCCGATTGGGCCAGTAAAGGTCTTTGGTTCCGTGGTTCCTCCGTCTAATTAAGACAGTAGATGTCTAAGTGAGAACTCGTTAGTAGGAAGTGTACAAACCAAATTTTGCAGTTCTCTTCTTAATTTGTCCTCAAGACATGCAATGTTGCTTTGTCCTGCATTAACAGCGGTGCCATCACTCCCGACTGCTATCAGTTCAGAAATGTCCACTTTGTTCTGGCTTAAAAAATATGTAATGGTTTCGCTATTTCTTCGCCGTGACCAGAACGAGGTGTCAAATGCTCCACATATTCCGAACCAGGTTTCGACAACACAGTGGTATGGTCTTCGTTTTTCTCTCGCAGCTTGTCCCCTGTTTTTCTATGAAGATCGTTTTATCTTTTCTACCATCAAAGAATGCGATTTTAATTTTTCTTCCTCCAAGGTCTTCTTCCTCCTGTATCTTCATTGGTTTCATCCAGAAACTGTAAGCAAACACCATCCCACCCGCGCTCACTACTCCTCCCCACTTGCTGTCAAGGCTAGGTCTGTCACCCAAAAATATGACACATCGACGACGCATCGAGAAGAACGAATGAAGGAAGAACAAGGAACATAAAAATACAAAAGAGAGAAATCGGCGGAAGATTCAAACACAACTTACAACTTTTGCCCACTTATACGCGAAAAGGCTATAAAAACCGGCTAATTTAGAAGTCACATAGAAATTAAATAATACATAATCAGAGCTTGTTTGGGCATTTCGCACACTAAACATGACTGTACAAGTAAATACTACCAAAATAAATTGAATTTAACATCTTGAAAAATTTTACCGAAAAAGTTCCAAAATCAGCGTTTTAGCAAAAACTTCAAGACATTTGTGACAAATCAAGCAGTTGTCCTAAAAATCGCAAATTTTTTGTGTGAACTTAGTGCTATCAATGGCAAATTTTCCGCACTAGCCGTCGTCGGAAATCTAAAAAAGTTTTTTTCGGCCCACCCTATTGCCCATACTGCGACAGTCTTTTAACCTTTTCTTAAGAAGTTCTTAATCTTTTAGCACAGTCTGAAGCACATCTGTGGTATGCAATTAGTCAAGCTTTAAAATCCCACCTGGTGTTAAAAACTCTTATATTTTGTTTGCATTCAAATTCGAAGAAATCCAGGAACTCCTTACATTCTATTGAATCGATTCAAGAAAATATTGCTAGATGGGTACTAACACCGTTTACATGCAGTCAGAAATAACTCTGATGTAGTTAGAGTTAGTTACCCATTTAAAAAAGCGATCAGGAGTCATGAATTTTAATAAAAATGATGAATGTACTGTTTACATTAAAATTCAAAGTAAACAACGGATGTCTTTAAAAGTGTAAAGTCATCCCAAAATATTGAATACAACTAACACCGCTAAAATGCAGTTTTCGTGCCGATGAAATTTAAATAGAAATTTCCTTAAATTGAAATATTTGCATTAATAAAGGAAAAGAAATAAAAATCCTAACATACTAGGGTCACTTTGGAGGTGGAAATTTAAAAATACTCGTTATACATGATCAGAATACAATCGCAAGTCGCAAGATGATACGGGTTTAGAAAAAATCGGAAGAACTGAAATCGCTTAAAAATCAGGGAACTAGTGAAATTCTTACATTAAACTTTATAATTAGACATAAATACAAGATTACAGACATGGGGATATCTCCATTCAGGAACAATATTCCATTAGCGGAGAATTCTCAAAACGTGTGAGGTAACATTATGAAAATTTAGTTGAATACTCTCTCAGTATGATTAAATTTATCTTTTAATTTTTTGTTAGTTTTATTTACAGTATCGTTTACGAAGCTTAAAACCTGTATAGAATTATTTCTAAATTGTTACTAAGTGCATTTTAAGAAACGAAAACATTTCGCATTCGCTTTCAGCCATGCATAAATCACAATTAATTTACGTAAAGTAATTAATTGTGATTTATGCTTGTATTTTAATTTACGTAAAGTATATGGACAGTTTTCAACTTCAAGGTTTTTCAGAGTTCAGTTCTTCCTGAGGAAAGAAGGTAAAAAATTAAGAGCTGACAATCATCAAATAAAATATAGCCGTGTTCTTTAAAAGGGAAAATTGACAGGAATTTCCTTTCAGCCATGCATAAACCACAATTAAATTACATGAAGTAATTGCATATAGGGAATTTTCAATTTCAAGATTTTTTAGGGTTCATTTTTACCTGAGAAAAAGAGATGAAAACACTGAGAACTACTAACAATCTATAAAAAAAATGGCCATGATCTTTTAAAGAGAAAATGTACGACCATAAATTTTGCATTTGCTTTCAACCCTGCATAAATCACAACTGAATTACGTAAAGTAATTACATATGGAGAATTTTCAACTTCAAGATTTTTCAAGAGTTCAGCTCTTCTTAAGGAAAGAAGGGAAAAACTGAGAGCTAACAATCATCAAATAAAAAATAGATGATCTTTTAAAGAGAAAATGCGAACAAGGATTTCGTATTTCCTTTCAACCATGCATAAATCACAATTAAATTACATAAAGGAAATTACATATGCGGAATTTTCAATTTTAAGAGTTTTTAGAGCTCAGTTTAACCTAAGAAAAAGAGAGCACAAAACTGAGAACTAATCAAACAAAAAAAGACCATCAAATAAGAAACGACCGTGATCTTTTAAAGAGAAAATGCGAACATGACTATCGCATTTCCTATCAGCCATGCGTAATTCACAACTAAATTACAAAAGAAGTAATTACATAAGTGAAATTTCCGATTATAAGATTTTTCAGTGTTCAGCTGTTCCTAAGAAAAAAAGAGGAAAAAACTAAGAACGAACAATCATCAAATAAAAAATGGCTGTGATCTTTTAAAGAGAAAATGTACGGAGAAAGAGCCTGCTTGCTTATAAAAAAAGTGTAAATAAAAATGCAGTGAGAAACGTCTGTCATGTTTTTTATCACACTAATAAGTTACGGCATAAACACAGATTTTAGATAAGTAGCACTGCACGAAAAGCATGAATATGGAACTTCCAATCTTGCGGTAAAAATAATGCTGTCCATTTCATCGAACTAGTTCTAGGGAAGGAACCAATTTTCTTTCTCATTAAAGGATGACCTGCTCATGTGAATATAAAAGGGTAATATTCAAATGCTGCCCAAATATTTCAGTATATATATGTATATATATATATATATATTATATATATAATAGCCGTTGTCTCTGTATAACACTTCCGGGCTGTACTCATCTTTCAATTGAAGCCCTCAGTAAAAAAACAGCCGGTTAGGCTTAATTTCAATTTCAGATGTGGATCAGAAATTTTTCTTACCTAAAAACTAATATCTTCTCCATCAAATCACGTTTGTTCAGCCTATTTTTCTATAAAACATTCAGGACTAAAAAAAATTGGATGCTTTTAGCTGTATATTTAACAGTTTTTAAAAATCTGTTTACTTTTGCGATGAATTCTGAAAGTAAACAAACTTGAATGTGAATGAATTAAGTAGCTCAAGTATTCATATCGCGTAGTGAGCTGTAAAAAACTGGATGGCAATCTACTACTCCAATCGCATGAAAAACTAAATAAATAAAAAATAATGAAAGGGTTTGCTTTTACAAGGTGTAGATTAAATGCAATATTGTTAGATAATTCGAGATTTTTTTAACTTTCATATACTTTTTTCATTATGACGTCATTATTAGCATTATGACGTCAAAATGACGGGTTGGATGGCAGTCTACTACTCCAATCGCATGAAAACTAAATAAATAAAAAATAATGAAAGCGTTTGCTTTTACAAGGTGTGGATTAAATGCAGTATTGTTAGATAATGCGGGATATTTTTTAACTTTCATATACTTTTTCCATTATGACGTCATTATTAGTATTATGACGTCAAAATGACGGGTTACCTTCTAGTATATATATATATATATATATATATATATATATATATATATATATATATATATATATATATATATATATATATATATACAGGGTGTCCATAATTAAAGTCCCACTTTCAAAAGGCTGCAAAAAATGAACCACTGGTCAGAATGACTTCAAATTTGAACTGAATATACCGGAAGAAGGGGGAAACGATTTGGCATAATAAAAAAAGTTCCAAAATGTATCAATAGATGGCGTTGTAAGCAGTTGGAACTTTTTTTTATGCCAAATCGTTTCCCCCTTCTTCCAGTATATTTAGTTCAAATTTGAAGTCATTCTGACCAGTGGTTCTTTTTTTTGCAGCCTTTTGAAAGTGGGACTTTAATTATGGACACCCTGTATGTATATATATATATATATATATTCTGTAAATGTACCTCATATTCGACAACACTAATTGTCAAGAAAAACAATTTTGTAAGCTGTCATTGACATGCCATCAGTATTATGACATAAAACTAGTGGATAAAGGTGAACAGAATAATAACCAAAGTTCATCAGGCAGTAGGATAATCTGTGTGATTGTCTTTAAGGCAGTTCCGAAACGCGAAAATCATAAAACTTTTTTATATAAATTCGAGAGTATGCGGGATTTTCTGGAAGAAAATTACAATTTAGGAATATATGAAAAACGCGAAGTATAAACGAATTTTAGTTATTTATTGGGTTTGAAATTGGGGAAACATGTCAGTAAAATTGAAAATGTCGGTATAATTGATGTGATTTATTTTAAGACTGTTTATTTTCATTTTTGTGCATTCTGGAGCTTTATTTTCCTGTTACAAATTTAGTTTTGTTAATTATGAAGTAGTCTTCACCCATTTGAGATAAATTTAGTTGAGTAAAGTGTTTTCTTTGTACAAGATACATTTGAAAAGAACAGTACAGTTATTTCTTCATCTGTTTCTCATCAGATAATCAAAAGAATTTTCCTGTCGCTTTTACAAGACCTAGGGTTACTTAGGGCACAAAAGAGCCCATAATCCATTGAATAATGAATATGCTAAATTTTAGTGTATACAGTCAAATTTATATAAAAAGAAACTGGGAAAGCTACACTCGGGGTTAATGTTGAAATAATTTATAATTGAAGGTTACAGCTAACAACATACTCTCTATTAAGAAATTAACGGCTCTATTGTACCCTTTAAGAGTACAATAGAGCCCATAATCCATGGATATAGGAGTCGCCAAATTTTATAATCAAACAATATACACAGCCAAATTTATGTAAAAAGAGACTTAGGGAAACAGTACTTGATGATAAAGTTGAAATACTTATGAAAGGTTACATCTAACAGTATACAATCCAATAAAAAATAAGGCCGTAAAAGGGCACAATAGAGCCCATAATCTATTGAGAAAGGAATCGCCAAATTTGAAAACCAAGCAATGTATACAGCCAAATTTATATAAAAGGACACTAAGGAAACTCTTGGAGATAAAGTTGAAATACACTGAAGTGCCACTGAATTAGGGATACCGACCTAGTAACGAGTTGGGTCTCCTCTGGCCTTGATAACGGCTGCCACACGACGAGGCATAGATTCAACAAGTTTCTGGAAACGTTCCACGGGAATGGCTTGCCAAATATTGGCTAAAGCTGTCCATAATTCAGTACGGTTCTTTGGTGCTGTGTGATGGCCTTTCACACCTTGTTCCAAAACATCCCAAAGATGCTCAATAGGATTTAAGTCTGGGCTTCTAGGTTGCCAATTCATGACAGAGAAGTCAGAGGAATGCTCATCCAACCAGCCAGTAGCCAACCGGGACTTGTGAGAGGTACAGTTGTCTTGCTGGAAAACTCCATTACCGTGCGGATAACAGAACAGCATAAACGGATGGAGGTGATCACCCAGCAACTCTACGTACCGAATTGCATTGAGGGAGGTTGGTACACGCACCAAAGATCCCAAACTGTGCCACGAAAAAACACCCCAGACCATGATTGAGCCACCATGCCCTTGTACAGTTCCAGCGAGGCATGCAGGATCCATGGCTTCATGAGCCTGACGCCATATTCTCAGCCTCCCGTCGGCATTAAGTAGTCGGAATCGAGACTCATCAATCCATGCTACTCGTTTCCAGTCCTCTACACTCCAGTCTCTGTGCTCTCTTGCCCAGGCAAGACGTGCAGCCCGATGGCGAGTATAGAGCAATGGTACTCTCGTAGGTCGACGGCTCCCGAAACCCGTACGGTGAAGAGAGCGTTGCACAGTCCATTTACTGACTGTACGACTGGCACCGTCATTAAACTGGGTGGTAATTTGAGCTAATGTTTGGCTTCGCTGGCTACGTACAATACGCCTGAGCCGTCTCTCACCACGCACTGTCAAGGCTAATTGTCTTTTGCAGTTTGCCCGATCGCTAGTTTTTTTTCCACCATCCATGTATTCTTGGTATACTCTTGACACTTTCAACCTTGAAAATCGTAGCTGTCTGACGATTTCGGACGAGGCATAGATTCAACAAGTTTCTGGAAACGTTCCACGGGAATGGCTTGCCAAATATTGGCTAAAGCTGTCCATAATTCAGTAAGGTTCTTTGGTGCTGTGTGATGGCCTTTCACGCCTTGTTCCAAAACATCCCAAAGATGCTCAATAGGATTTAAGTCTGGGCTTCTAGGTGGCCAATTCATGACAGAGAAGTCAGAGGAATGCTCATCCAACTAGCCAGTAGCCAACAGTTGAGAGGTACAGTTGTCTTGCTGGAAAACTCCATTACAATGCGGATAACAGAACCGCATAAACGGATGGAGGTGATCACCCAGCAACTTTACGTACCGAATTGCATTGAGGGAGGTTGTTACACGCACCAAAGATCCCAAACTGTGCCACGAAAAAACACCCCAGACCATGATTGAGCCACCATGCCCTTGTACAGTTCCAGCCAGGCATGCAGGATCCATGGCTTCATGAGCCTGACGCCATATTCTCAGCCTCTCGTCGGCGTTAAGTAGTCGGAATCGAGACTCATAACTCCATGCTACTCGTTTCCAGTCCTCTACACTCCAGTCTCTCTACACTCTCCTCTACACCCTTGTGCTCTCTTGCCCAGGCAAGACGTGCAGCCCGATGGCGAGTATAGAGCAATGGTACTCTCGTAGGTCGACGGCTCCCGAAACCCATACGGTGAAGCGAGCGTTGCACAGTCCGTTTACTGACTGTACGACTGGCACCGTCATTAAACTGGGTGGTAATTTGAGCTAATGTTTGGCTTCGCTGGCTACGTACAATACGTCTGAGCCGTCTCTCACCACGCACTGTCAAGGCTAATTGTCCTATGCAGTTTGCCCGATCGCTAGTTTTTTTCCACCATCCATGTATTCTTGGTATACTCTTGACACTGTCGACCTTGAAAATCCTAGCTGTCAGACGATTTCGGAAATTGAATGGCCCATGCGTCGCGCACCTACGATTTGTCCGCGATCGAAGGCGTCTAAATCAGGCAGTTTACCCATACTGGCAATTCCAACAACTAATTCAGAACAACCACAGTACGCGCTATATATGCAGTTACCACAGCGCCCTCACTTGCGCATACATGATGCGCAGCGCTACACAATTTGCATAGGCTTTGCTATCCCTAATTCAGTGGCACTTCAGTGTAGTTATTATTAAAGATGTTACATCTAACAGTATACAGTCCATTAAAAAAATAAGGTTCTAAAAGGGCACAATAGAACTCGTAATCCATTGAGAAAGGAGTCGCCAAATTTTAAAGCGAAGCAATTTATACAGGCAAATTTATATAAAAAGACCCTTAGAGATACTACTCTTGGGGATAAAGTTGAAATAGTTGTTATTAAAGGTGCTACATCTAACAGTCCAATAAGGTTCTAAAATGACACAATAGAACTCATAATCCGTTGAGAGAGGAGTCGCCAAATTTTAAAGCCAAGTATTTATACAGCAAAAATTTATATAAAAAGACCCTTATAGAAACTTCTCTTGGAGATAAAGTTGAAATAGTTGTTAGTAAAGGTGCTATATCTAACAGTCCAATAAGGTTCTAAAAGGGCACAATAGAACTCATAATCCGTTGAGAGAGGAGTCGCCAAATTTTAAAGCCAAGGATTTATACAGCCGAATTTATATAAAAAAACACTTAGAGAAACTACTCTTGGGGATAAAGTTGAAATAGTTATTATTAAAGATGTTACATCTAACAGTATATAGTCCATTAAAAATATAAGGCACTAAAAGGGCACAATAGAACCCGTAATCCATTGAGAAAGCAGTTGCCAAATTTTAAAGCCAACTGATTTATAAAGCCAAATTTATATAAAAAGACACTAGGGAAACTATTCTTGGAGATAAAGTTAAAATAATTTATCTTTAAAGGTTACAGATAACATTATATACTGAACTGAAAAAAAATATTAGTCATTCAATTTGTTAAACAATAATCTCATTTATGACTCATCATATATCCGTTCATTTAATTAATCCCTTGAGTAGTTGATCCTATACGCACAAGTTTCAATCAAATTGCAATTATTTCAGTCATTTCGGGCTATCCATTCACATAACGTTTTCTCTCGTTAAGCCTATAAATTTCTCAATTCATAAATCACCCGTTCGCGGTTCATTCAACTTATTAACGTTTTACTCTCACTTGTCGCATGGTATTTTCGACGTCCTTGTCCACAAATGAACCCGCGTAGCACAAAAGGCTAAATTTCCCCCCCTACAAAAGACCAACATGGCAGTTGATGAGACAAAAGCGGGAATCACGGTGCGCTGGGTAGTCGGATCCCTTTGTGGTGGTCAGTCTTGTCCCATGGAGGGTTAGCTACAGTGATGCATCTTCCGCCGGAAAAAGGATGGGTAGCAGGTAAGCTCTGAAATAGCCGGATGCCAGGTACAGGCGCATTCTGGACTTTAACTGCTTTTTTCAGTGAACTGGATTTCGGCGATTTTGAGGCAAAACGTGAGTGCTTGGTAGTCCCTCGGATACACTTTTTCAGAGGTAAAAGAAAATGCTTTGAATATCAGGGTAAGTTTAATAGTGTTTTTCGCCTTTAATTAAGATTTTTACCTCATTAAGAAAGTTTCTGATGCAATTTCTGCATAGTTATAGAATTCTTTTAATTAATTTATACGAAAATGCTTAATATCTATTTGAAAAGCCCTTTGGGTTTCCAGTCTGCTTTCTCTGATTTTAAACGAAAATTCTTGAGATAAACGGGAAATAAAGTAAAGAATTGTCATAACAGCTAGTACTTGAGAAGTACTAGCTGTTTTCGATCTGCTTTTCAGCTGAATAAGTATTTATATACTAAAGATTTTTACCTCATTAAGAAATATACCGGTGTATTATTTGAATAATTTAGGGCTTTTTATCATTTTATATGGAAATGTGTGAAAATATGCTTGATAAGCACTTGGAGTTTACAATCTGATTTTCAACTGAATGAGATGTTTATATAAAGATCTTTACCTGATTAAGAAGGTTTCTGATGCATTTCCTGAATACTTTAGGGCTTCTTTTAATTATTTTGTACGAAAATGCTTAATATCTATTTGAAAAGCACTTCTGTTTTCAGTCTGCTTCCTCTGATTTTAAATTAAAATGATTGAGATACACTTTAAAAGTTCTAAGTGTTTTCAATCTTCTTTTCAGCTGAATAAGTATTTATATAAAGATTTTTACCTCATTAAGAAATATGCTGGGGTATTGTCTGCATAATTTAGGGCTTATAATCTTTTCATACGGAAATGCGTTCAATATATTTGATAAACACTTGGAGTTTACAAACTGATTTTCATCTGAATGAGATGTTTGTATAAAGATCTTTACCTTATTAAGAAGGTTTCTGATGCATTTCCTGAATACTTTAGGGCTTCTTTTAATTATTTTGTACGAAAATGCTTAATATCTATTTGAAAAACACTTCTGGTTTTCAGTCTGCTTTTTCTGATTTTAAACGAAAATGCATGAGATATACTTGAAAAGTTCTGTGAGTTTCCATCTTCTTTTCAGTTGAATAAGTATTTATATAAAGATATTTACCTCATTAAGAAATATACCGGTGTATTGTCTGCATAATTTAAGGCTTTTAATCTTTTCATACGGAAATACGTGAAATATACTTCATAAGCACTTAGGGTATACAATCTGCTTTTCATGTGAATAAGATACTTATATAAAGATCTTTACCTTATTAAGAGAGTTTCCGATGCATTTTCTGCATAGTTAAGGACTTCTTTTAATTATTTTATACCAAATTGTTTAATATATATTTGAAAATCACTAGGGGTTTTCAATCTGCTTTTAACCTGAATGAATACTTATATAAAAATCTTTACCTCATCAAGAAAGATACTGGTGCATTTTCTGCATAATGTAGGGCTTATATTGATATATACTTGAAATAACCCAGGGGTTTTCAATCTGCTTTTCAGCTAAATCGGCACATATATAAAGATCTTCAACTCGTTATAATAGTTTCTGATGTATTTTCTGCATTGTTTAGGGCTTCTTTTAATTATTTTATATGGAAATGCTTAATACATACTTGAAAACTACTTGGGGTTTTCAATCTGTTTTCAAATGGGTACTAATATAACGATTTTTACCTCATTTGGAAAGATACGGAGGCATTTTCTGGATAATTTAGGGTTTCTTTTGATGATTTTATATGAAAATGCTTAAAACATGCTTGAAAAGAATTGGATTTTTAGTCTGCTTTTCAACAGAATAGGTACTGATATAAAGATATTTACCTCATTAAGAAAGATACCTATGTATTTTCTGCATTATTTAGGGCTTCTTTTGGTGCTTATAAGCGAAAATACTTAAAAAAAATATATATAAAATGCTAGGGGTTTTCAATCTACTTTTCATTTGAATAATTATTTATATAAATATCTCATTAAGAAAATTACGGATGTTCAATATGTGTAGAAGGTATTTTATTGGTGTTAAGTCTTTTAGGCCTGGGGGGGGGGGGAATAGGGTGTGAAGGTCATACAATTGGGGGGGGGGAGGTCTTAGATATAAAAAAGGTTGAGAATCAATGCTCCACAGGAAATTTGTACTGATGTCAATAATAAATTATTAACAGATGTTATTAAAAAATAACTTTCATATATTTAGGATATTTATGGTTTTCAATTTTTTTATATTCTGATATTTAACCTGTTACACACGCAAACAAACAAACACACACACACATATATATAAATAAATAAATAAATAAATATATATATATATATATATATATATATATATATATATATATATATATATATATATATATATATATATATATATGTGTGTGTGTGTGTGTGTGTGTGTGAGTGTCGCTTCCTGAGTCTTTAGCAATGGATTAAACATTTAAGTGTCATTTAAGAATTAACTTGATGGTTCGTTGAAAGACATCTTGAATACGACTGAAAAATGGTTTTTGTCAAAATTCTGACTTTGTATCCAAGAGTTACTAAGGTAAATGCACCTATAATGGGTCATGTCCCTATAATGGGCCACCCTTTAGAAATGTCGAGAAATTAAGGGTCTATTGTTACCTTAGGCAGTAGAAGGGGTGAGGGTCATTGGCTACTACCTGCGAGGATCCCTTAGCATTGGAATTCAGTTCATTCCTTTATTTTGTGCGAAGTGTAAAATGTATTCTGCTAGAGAGAAGAAAATTTATGTATGTTTTAACGTCTGCTTAAGAAATCTGTTAAGGTAAGTGAATTTTTCAAAATTTTTTATTTAAGTACTATAATGCCTGTTTATCGACTTAAACTATTATTCATTACGATAGTATGTATAATTCAAATTGTACAGTGATTAAATGACAAAAAACTTAATAAGATTCCATTGTCAAAATAGCATGGCCGAACATGGGATCACGAATTGTTACACTGTTCCTGTATTGGGCCAGCCCGTGTACTGGTACAAATTATTTTTTCGGAAATGTCAATATTTGCAACAACATTGCAGTTGTGACAAGTAAAGCGGTACATCACCGGCAACATTAACCACAATTTTTAAGTGAATTTAATTTTAGATGTTTAAGTTAATAAATTTATATTTCAGTTATATTTCATTTTTTATATATTTAGTGTAGTTGTACTGTAGTTATAAAATGAATAAACCGGTTTAAAAACATACATCATGTTTTAAGTTCCTTTTCTTTCCAATTTTATGATATTGTAGAATTGAATTTTAGTTCCATAACAGATTAAATAGATGGCCCATTAATCTTGTGATGGGCGATATTGATGGACCATTACTGGGTGGCCCATTATGGGTACATCGAATAAAATAATGGCCCATTATTGGTGCATCAGGTTGGTTATTATTTATGTATATATATATATATATATATATATATATATATATATTTATGAATGCAGCCAGTGCTCTCCAATTGCTACTACAGATGTAAGACAGTTATTAAAATGGGAGGTAAAAATTTGGACCAGTTTGCTTTATCTATATCTGTGAAAATTCAGATTTACTTCAATTTTTTTCTTATCCAGCCCATTACTGGTGCGTTTACCTTAGAAGATCAACAAGATGAATCTTTTTGTAGTGCTGCCATCTGTTGCTGAATTTCGTCTTTACTCCTGTTTGAATTGTTCGAATAAGATGCGCATTTGGAAAAAAAAATTAACTAAATTTTAACAAAAAATATTTTACTAAAAAACTGCAATATTTTCAACTGTAGCTTATTCCTTAGAACTGATGAATTCAAATTGTGTTAGTAATTATAAGGAACCAATATCAGTAGAACAAATGAATTCGTAAGTTTTTCTCATAAAATCAATTTTGTGCACAATGTTTAGTACAGAACGTAAAATTAACGCTACGAAACTTGAAAAAACCGTCTTAGCAAAATACAAATTGAGGAGACAAAACCTCCTAAAAGTGAAATAGGCAGGTCTTGAACATAATTATAGGCAGAATTAAAACAGTTTTAAATAGTTTAAAACAGTGTAGTTACAGTCTCTGAAAACTATGCACAAACGACGAATCCCTATCGAAAATGATAAATTTTCCTGTACAAAATTTTCAGTTATTCCGGTTAAAAACAGTTTATTTCAACAGCATTAAGGTATATACTAGTGTATCTTCATTTATCTCCATTTTAATTCCAATACCCAAGAAATTTCTTCCTTATTTTCAGACATTCGATTTTAAAATATCACGAAAATCAGTGAATTCCACAAGTTAAAATTCGAATGTTAGTATAATGGATTTGATCTAGAGTTTTCAAATCATGCTCAAATGATAGTCTTATAGTATTGAATTAATGTAAAATCGGTCAACAATTCGTGACAAATAGGTTTTGAGCTATAATTGCTGAAATTTGGCGAGGAATAATCATTTTCACTGAGTTAAAATGAAGATACTTTATTTTTTTACCTTATAAAATAAATTATTTTCAGTTGGTATGACTTTAAATGTTGCGGCAAAAATCAGAACTATTCTGGTAAATTTGTTCTTTTGTGTTTTTGAGGGGCTGTTCCAGCATGAAAACACGCCTAATCAAAAAGCAAGATCCGCTATTTGATGGTTTGAAATTAATGCTAATAATTATATTGCTTTTAACGACGTGCACCGAGCCCTGATGTCCACACCATAGGATGAACACATATTGGATGCATTCAAAATACTGAAGGCAAAGGTTAGATCATAGGCCTGCCAGAAAGCAATAGTTGATGGTGGGACTATTAGCTAAAATATAATCGTATTCTTAACCCTTTCATGGGGAAACAACCTCCCCCGTTTGCACGGTGCAGATTTCCCCCCGATTTTTTTAACCTAAAAAATCTTGAAAAATTTTCCAATTAAAGGTTGCAATCGTTTTTACTTCTTTAAACTGACAACAGATGGAAGCACTAGCCACTTTTCTGCTAATTTAACTGGGATATATTGAATGCAAGTGAAAATAAGACTAGATTTACGTGTTCGCACTGTGTGAACGGCGACCCTGAAAGGGTTTTAAGGAGGCACAATACCTTCAAGCTTGTCGAAATTGCTGAAAACATAGTCGTGTTCGAACTAATCAAACTTTAATAAAATTGCAAAAAGAAATGTCGTTTTCAATGTGTATTCGATTAACATATTTTAAATTATATACTCTGCAAAAATGAAAGATTTTCTTTGTAAAGTAATATTTTTATTACGTGTTTAGAAAATAGATATGAGTCTAAGATACGGAATGTCTTAAATCACTGCGCGCACCATAAAACATAAAAATATACACACAGGAATAAAATGGTCATTGTAATATATTGACAATACACCTATCTTTAATTTAAAACCAAAATACTTGTAAAAAGTATTGATTAAACTTTGAAATACTGATAAATAGAAAAAATTTTATGCAAGATTTTCCTTGAAAAAGAAATTAATATTTTTAAAAAATTCTAATTTTTTCGTTTCAAGTTATAGATTGCCCCAACATATACATATGGTTAAATTTTTATCAATGTTGCACTAATAGTTTGGTAGTAACAGTGCTCACAATGTTAAAATTTGCTGTTTTGAGAAAACTCAATTTAGAGTTTCATTAATCACTTTTACCTTTTATTTATTGGACTGAAATAGCTCAAAAGGCTCCCGATGCATAAGCAGAACCTTCTTTTAGAAGATTAGTTTTATTTACTTTCATTTCCTGCCTTTTTTTGTCGCTATTGGAGCCTCTAATGTCACTCCTATTTGCCACACCTTAAAATGTCCTGTGCCCCCATTCTTAAAGGAAATTTTTATATTTTTCGAAAGTCTTGTCGTAAGTAGACCTGGCGTGTGTGTGGGTGGGTAGGTGGGAATCATTTTATATTTTCATGCCAAAAAAAGGGCTGATAAGATACTAATGATTCCAATAAATGCATTTTTTTCTAGTCTGGATGTCCGCGGACTTTCCTCAGTACAGCGCTTTTTCCAACCAAAGTATCTGTATAACGGATATTAGTTGCATTTTTCTATTGTAGAGGGCGGTAGTCGTTCATGTTTTGATGTATTTTCAACATTGCTTTGTTTTATGTAATTTTCTAACAGTGTTCAGTACTCTTTGTTTGAACCACCGAGCATGGTGTTCGTTTAATGGACGATCGGATAATAAATAAATATTAACCAGGGTAAGAGGTGGCTGTTTTATTTGAATTCTGGTCATCCTTTTTGCCAAAATCTATAATGCGTGCATACATGTCGAATATTTCTGTTCGAGTGTCTTTCTTTCTAAACGGTTTCGATCGTAAAAACTACCAAAATAGAATACAGCGATTGGAATACTAGATCACATCAACAGCTGCAATTATATCTTTTCGTTATAAACGCTTTCTGCTCTCTGCAGCGGGCGGAAAAACAAAATCGTTATCTTCTCTCTGTAGAAGCGGATAAACATCTCTGGATTACTTTGAATTTAACAAGCAACATTTAGCTAAGTTTAAATATTCCAAAATCAGGGATTTCCAATCGTCAAAACTACTGAAATAGTATGTAGCGATCGGATACTAGGTCACATCAAAACGGTTAATTTATTCCGTTATCTGCTGCATTTTAGATTATGGAAATATATGCAGGCCTTTATAAGATACATTCACGCACGTGGATATGATCTGGTATTCCAATCACTGTATAATTGCGCATGATGATGTGATCTAGTATTTAAATCTCTGTTTACTATTTTGGTATTTTTAGCAATCGGAAATTCCTGTTCCTGCAGAATTTCAACTTCGCTAAATGTTGCCCGTGGAAAAGATCTTTTTCTGTCGCTAGCTGCTGCATTTACAATTACGGCAAAATTAAAATGCCTTTATCAGTTATAATTTTGCATGTTGATGTGATCTAGTATTCCGATCACTGTATACTATTTTGGTACTACTAGCAATCAGAAATTTGTATTTTTGCACTATTTCAACTTAGCTAAAAGTTGCTTGTTAAAACGGCCACTTTTTTCCCGTTATCTGCTGTAATTTACCATTACGACAAAATACGCATGGCTTTATGAAGCATAACTTTGCATATTGATGTGATCTATGTACTTTAGTATTGCAATTGCTGTATAATTGCGCCTGTAGATGTTATCAAATACTCCAATCGCTGTGTACTATTTTGGTACTTTAAACGATCGGAAATACCCGATTTTTCAATATTTCAACATAGCTAAGTATTAATTGTTAAAATGGTCGTTTTCTTCTGCTTCGTTTACGTTTTCGGCAAAATATACACGCCTTTTGTTGGGAATCTGGTTACAACTTTAAATGTCCCCAAAAAGTTGTAACGTTGTACGTTCGGAACCGGTCTTTCATTTTCTAATTCGATCGGGAATGCATTCTCCCCTTTTCACTGTATAATGTATGCAAATTTTCTGTAACCATTTGATACTACGTAAGTACATATACATATGAACGGAGCTCCTGGATTTGTTGCTTCTTCCGGTTCTTCTTGCCTGTTGTAGAAACGATGAACATTCGTTTAAGTTGTAAGTTTTTAGTGAGTGAAGTTATTGAAGTTGCCAGCAAAAGGCTGGATATACATGTACAGTCGATTCTGGTTAATCGGGACGCGATCATTTTGGTCCTAATAAGCGGCTGGTCTGATTAACCGATGGTCCAATTAACCGAAATCGACTGTAAAGGCTTTTTGAGTTGAGTTTAACATTCAAGCCGGGTGAATAGATATTTATGGATTAAGTTGAACTCTTCTCGTGTGCATTTTGTGCATATTCATTGATGCCACACCAAAGGTCTAAGACACTCCTTGTAATACTCTGCTTAAAAATTGCCGAACACCTTTATAATTGAGCAGGTTAATTTGATCTTATATGAAGGCCTTACTTGAATAGTGGCCCAACTCCACAGTTTAAAATAATGGAGTTAGCCTCTTTTTCATGTTCATACAAGTTATTTCTATCTTATTTTTGAACTGGTACACCTCCAGCTCATTCCTGCTGCCAACAGAGGGCATTACAAATGAGAGTTCAACAGTCATTTGCCAGCACTCATTAGACTTTAAGGCTTTGTATCTCAAAATGAACAAGAATGGAGTTGATCCTTTATTCAAATAAAGCCTTCATATTCTGATCACTGTATACTACAGGGTGAACTAAAAGTCTTGCCCTGATTATAAATACTTATTGTGCTCAAACTATTATAATTACACATATGTATGTTTGGATATATTGTAAGTACTGTTATAAAATTTTTTATAAGACCATTTACCTCAGTAAATTTCAACGTGTGCCACCTTGGAAGCTCGGAGAATGTCGAAGGGTATTCCAGTTCCTGCCAAGTGTTATTTAACATGTCGTTTAAGTGTTGTTAAACATTTAGTTGCAAGGCCTGAACGATTTGCACTTTATAAGCATGCAACCTAAGCTTTTTATGAAGAATTCTTACCAAACTTGTTTGCGGTATTTGAAGTTCACGCGATGCTTCACGAATTGATTTAGTAGGATTCCGTTGAAACGATTGCCAAACGCGATCAACAGTTGCTTCTCTCACACTAGGCCTGCCACATCTAGGAAGATCTTTAACGCTGCCTGTTTCTTTAAACCTTTCATACGATTCCTTTATTAATTTTGCATCAGGAGGGTTGCGTCCATAACAACGTCGAAATTTACGCTGAACATTAATGGGCGATTTCGTTTAGTGAAACCAAAGCACACATTGGGCTTTCTCTTGAATCGACGGCATTTCGGCCGAAAATGATGTCTTCCTTACAAATGTTCCCCTAAGTCACTCTTGAAGGAGCACTCGCGCCATTTATTGCACAAAAAACTACTAAAATTGACCTATCCAATGATGCAAAAGTTACATTATTATATCAAGGGGACAGTGGACCTTCAAATCTAACTTTTTTTTGTTTTGAATGGATTTGCTTGAAATTTGAATATGTGATTAGTACCATAGATATGTAAAAGTGGTTAAAATTTAATGATGAAATATTAATAATTTATGAATTATTAATTATTAATTATATCACTAATTCGCCTAATTAAAAATGTTCCATGCGCATTTCTATTGCATATAATATGGTAATTTTTATTTACAGGATACCTTATAGAACTAACAATGAAACTTATTGCTTATTTTAAGCATTCATTAAAAATATGAGAAAAAAAATAATATAGTGAAAACACCCTTTTTATTACGCATAATACCTATAAATCATCTTTTCAAGTACAAAATTTAGAAATTATGAGCTACGAAGCATAATTATTTTCAATAAGATTTATTTGATATACAGTTAAGTATATAAAACTTAAATTTCAAAGCAATACGATAATTAGAAATGTGCCTGGAGCAGTTTGAATATTCGTATGGCATGAAAATTTTTATTTTGAGAAAAACATATTTAAAGTTATTGCTATTAGTAACCACATAATATCTAAATTAAATACAAATGCCTATAACTAGGAAAACAATTACAGAAATTAAAAATTATTTTTGCTACACATTCCTACTCGTTTGTAGTTTCACAATTCAATAAAATAGAAAGATCGAATTTTTGGATAAACTTCACAATTTTGAAAGTCCACTGTCCCCTTAAACGGTTATTTTGTAATGGATTTTTATAATCGGGGTAAGACTTTTGATTCACCCTGTATTTCGGCACTTTTAGCAATCGAAAATTCTCGATTTTGCAATCTTTCAACTTAGCTAAATGTTACTTGTTAAAACGACCACTTTCTTCCGCTAGCTGCTTCTGCATTCACGATTACGGTTAAAATATGCATGCCTTTGTTTGTACACATGGCGAGTTAGCGCCCTTTCGAATAAGCTGGGATTCGAATGCCTCCGATCTGCACTATTTACTGCCCCCGTCCCAGGAAGAAAATTCCCGCCCGAAAAAGAAATACCCGCAGCAATTAGTTCTTCGCCGGCGTGCATTACCGCTGCTCGCATCGGCGGGTCTGAAAGCCCAAAGAGAATTCATAATATTTGAGTTATTCGCGGCCTGCGAAAATTGCCGCGCCCCGCACTAATTGCGCGGCCGCTTTCACGACTCAGCATAGCGGGGGCATTCTCGGTACCTTTTTTGAGGGCGTTTGGGACGTTCTTCCGCGTTTTGAGATCGTACGACTCTGAAACAAACACCCCGAGAAAAAGAAAAGAAAAGCTGGTTTAAGTGAGATCGTTCTTAGAGACTGAAAGTGTGGCCCAGAACTTGGCGGAAACCAGTCAAAGGCGCCAGAGATTGGTGGGAAATATTTATTACAAGGTTGATAAATTATGGCCTTGTAAATGAAGTTAATTGAGCATTAGAGGACCAAAGGGATTTTAAAATCTAATCATAGAGAATAATAAATGTACAAAATTGAAGGAGTCGTTAAGAATAGTTTCAGTTTTATTTGTTGGCTTAAGATATACAATAGACCTTTTGAATGAATTGACAAACCGTATGTTGTTAGGGTGAAAAATAATTGCCTGATAAAGGAGTTGATTAAACATACGGCATTTTAAATACCAATCATAGATATAATAAATACAGAAATATCAAAGGGATCGTACGGTAAATTTCCAAAAAGAGCTATTTTTATTCTGTTGGCTTAAAACAAACAATATAGCTTTTAGAATAAAATTTCCATAAAAGCTCATTTTTTTCTTAACTTAAAACATACAATACTTATAAAATAGAATAACACAAATAGTAGGCTGCTAGGACGAAAAATAACTGCCTTATAAATGGAGTTAATGAAACATTACAGGAAAAATTGAGCTTTTAAATACTAATAACAGCGATAATAAATTCCGAAACGTTAAAGAGATTGTACAGAAAATTTCCAAGAAAGAGCTCGTTTTTATTTTACTGGTATAAAACATATAATAGAGGTTTTGAATGAAATGACAAACCATAGGTTGTCAGGATGAAAAATAATTGCCTGATAAAGAAGTTGATCAAACATAAGTGGGTAAAAAGCATTTTAAATACCAATCATAACGATAATAAATACAGAAATATTAAACGGTTCATACAGTAAATTTCCAAAAAGAGCTTTTTTTATTCTGTTGGTTTAAAAAAAAAAGTATAGCTTTTAGAATAAAATTTCCAAAAAAGCTCATTTTTATTTTGCCGGCTTAAAACATACAATACCTTTAGAATAAAATGACTCAAACCGTAGGTTGCTAAGATTAAAAGTAACTACCTTACAAATGGAGTTAATTAAACATTAGAGGAAAAATAGAACTTTTAAATACTAATAACAGCGGTAATACATTCAGAAACGTTAAAGCGATTGTACAGAAAATTATAAAAAAGATCTTGTTTTTAATTTGCTGGAACAAAACATATAATAGAGCTTGAGAATGCAATACCAGCCGTCGGTTGTTAGTATGAAAAATAATTCCCTTATAAATGGAGTTAATCAAGCCTGAGGGGAATAATAGAGCTTTTAAATATTAATCACAGTGATAATTAATGGAGAATAATTAATAGAGTTTCAAAGAAAATTCTGAAAATAAAACGACTAAAAAAAAATATCAATAGGGCGCTTGACCACGAGGCGCCCTATTGATATTTATCGGTCATGTTATCGGTTATTCATTATGGGAGAACCTACAGGTTGTCCCCATAATAAAAGAAGCCATGCTGTACATGCGGTTTTGCATCCCCAGTCTAGGTGCCTGCCACAATGGCAATCTATACATTTAAGTTGCTAAGCCGACTTTTTGGACAGTCCATGAGAGAAAACTACTGCATCAATTTACTTCATTTTGGTCTTGAACGAAAGATTGTAATCTGTAGATTTGAAAAATTTGGTTTTTGTAACCGCAATTTCTATTAATTAACGATAATTTAAAATTGAAATTGATTTCTGCGCATGCTCAGTGACATGTTTTAATGATAAACACGTCTATTCCGAGGAGTCTCTCTAGATCTCTCTCTGCCATTTTTGTTTTTATGATAATTATGTTTGGAGAATATAAGATTAAACCTCATGTAAATTGTTTACTTCACACTGTTTCGCATTGTATCAGGAGACAGACATCGTGAAATTAGGTTATTCACTGTTAATAAAATTGTTTATGAGTGGGACCTCCATAAGGATTTTGTTATAGATGTATCTAGCGCTGAAGATTATAAAAGTTTGCTTTCAGCGGTTGAAGAATATAGTGGAAGTGTGGAATTAACATGCATAAGTCATTTGTTTTCGGACTATTTGTTCAGGGTGAATTATGAAAACAGTAACTGAAGTGTTGATTACGGCACCGGAAATATTGATTGCACTGCTGTTTTCAGGAAATTATGATGCTGGACATTTCGATGTATTATAGCACTCTCCAGTTGCTGTGAGACCATCTAGAGTTAAAAAATATATGAAGAAAAATACATAACAGACATACAGGTCATAGAGAAATAACAGCGAAACGTGTATGCCGTATGGAACCAACAACTAAAGAATCTCGAAATAACCGATCGTTGGATGAACATTATAATTGTGCTGTGTATAATTCCAGTTCTGATTTTCCTTCTAATAATATTGGTACCCTCTCTAAAATATGAAAACATTGCAATGCACTTCATTTTTTGTGTGAAAAAAAATACATTAGGATATTTTATTCTTTGTTGTCATGCAGGAAAAATTAGCTTACCTTATTGTGATATCCCTGATGAAATAAAAAGGTAGTACATTGGTAATACTGATAAATCCAAAAATTGCAGAGCAAATATTCATCAGTATAATAATCCTTATCATTTGTTTCATTTGGTTCAGATGCCAAAATGCCCCCTGGAAATAGGCCATATTGTTATAAAATCCTTGGTATGGTTCATCATAGAATTTCCATCCTGAAGATTTAAATTATAGTTATTATGCTCAATTATACATTTAAAAAAATTTCCGAGGAAAATCAAATTAGGTTAAAACATCCTTCTAACAGTAACATGAGAGAATACGTTCTTAATATACTGAACCAGCAATTACAGATGTGCAGTCCTTACATACGGTCATACATGACGATGCAAGAAAAGCTTAATGAAGAAAAACAGTTAGCAATAAAACAAAATTGACCAGAAATAAATTTAGTGATGCGTTTTCACCATGATCTCCAATCTGACCCACGTCGATATTATGGTCCATCCTATTGTAAAGTTGCTGCAGTGTTTGAATCATGTGATGCCCACACCCTGCTAACAGACATATATCTCGGAATCCAAAACGAGGAGGTTTAACAAAAACTGATTATGATAGCATGCATTGTGACCCGATGTTCTATGTTTTAATATGGCCTAAAGGTGAAACAGGGTGATAATACCAACTGGAGGTTAACGCAAAACAAAAATAGGGCTCACTGTAACTATGCCAGAATATATTTCTTACAGACTTGCAGTTTATGGAAAGTCCCCCTTTGGGGATTTCGATTCTATATTAAATGCTGGGCAACTGACACAGAAATTAATTGTTGATTATTATTTATTATGGGTAATTATAACATGTAATAAAATAGATGATAGTATAGTGGCATTTTTTTGAAAAATGTTAATTGGAGAAAACATATTCTGACACATGTCTGAGATAATTAGAGAAACAAACTCAATTTAAATAAATAATATTAGCATTTAATTTCTCTTCTTATTATTTAAAATTAATTTTATCGTTAGTTACAATTTGCACAGAAACAACATAATAATTATCTACATACATTAAGAAAGTATTCGAACACATAATAAAACTAAGCTACATATATTAATTATTCTGTGCTCTCGCCTGATAAAATATATTACAAATTATTATTACTTACTACCACCCTCATTGTAGACTGATGATCTGGTCTCATTGTTTTACTAAACTTGGCCCAAAAGCAGTCCAGAAATTGAGATATATCAGCATAAAAAAATGGCGACTAGGGCTGAAGAGCGGACAACTTCGAGCAATATCTCAGTCGCGGCTTTTTCTTCAACTGCTCAAAAAGCAGTTAAAAACTTCCCAGCACCGAAAACGCAGAGATCAGAAAATGGTTTAGAACAATTAACACCTTTCAGCTATACGATTGGTTAAAAGATGGTTGCTGGACCGTTTGCTATGGAGGAACTATGTCCCCTTAATGACCGAGAGGGTGGCAAGTAATTCTCCCTTCTTGTGCAAATGACCTTGTGTACTACCCGTACTGTTACAGGTCACACTTAATTGCCTACGGGAGGCACATTCCCTTCTTCCAGGGAAACCGGTACGAAAAACCACAGGAATGATTTTCAGCACATAAACAATTTAAGATTTACAAAATAAAATAAATACACTTATAAATGTGCATGGAACCGAATTAATGTTGTTCCGAAATTGCGAAATGAGAAAATAGTATTTTTTCTTATTTTTAGAGTTAAAACAGTATAATAATGAAAATAATTACAAAAGTCGAGTTCCATGTCACATTATTGCTGTATTGAACTAGATGATTAAAATTTATTCATAATCAACAAACCATATTAAGAGTAGACTCTTATGTGGGTCTTGTCGATGTTATTAGAGATAAAGCTGATAATGAGAAACTAAAAGCTGGAAGAATTGTTATCTTGCCATCATCCTTTAATGGTAGCCCCCAAAATATGATGCAAAATTTTCAGGGTGCTATGGCAATTGTTTGGAAATTTGGTAAACCTGATATTTTTATTGCTTTTACCTGTAATCAATTGTGGCCTGAAATTGTTAATAGTATTTATGCACATGAAACTGCAAATAATAGACCAGATATCGTAGTTTGTGAATTCCGTGCTAGTATTCCAAAACTAGCACGGAACTGTAGAATTCCAAAAAAGAGGCTTGCCACATATTCATTTATTATTATGCCTAAAAGAACAGTGTAAGCTGCGAGAAATAGAAGACATAGATAATGTTGTGTTTACAGAAATACCTGTCCCTAATGAAACTACCTTATTTAACTTAGTGAAATCTCATGTGGTACATGGATCATGTGGGCAATTAAATCCACACACTATTTGTATGGACAAAGGGGAATGTAAAAATTTCTTTTTATTGTATACAATAGCAAATTTTAATGTGTATTTCTCTATTCTCAGTACTATGATTTTCACTATTTTACTGAGTACACATACCAAGTTTTTAGTTTGTCATTGAGTAACCATTTTTTTTTAATGCGGAGGCACTTGTCGTCAAACATTCGCCAATACTACGCCGCAATTTACTGTCCATTTTATTATAGGGGCACCATATAGACGGACAGCATTACCCCCTATGAAGGGACGACACGAACGGAGGCATTTTTCGTGGCCCGATGCTGGGATTCGATCCGAGCACCCTCAGCACCGAAAACCAGCGCGCTGTACCACAGGGCCGCCACAAGCCCTATATTTCTATTTATTTTCAATAGTAATTCAGTATTCAATAGCAGTTTTTTAAAGTATATTTCTCTATTCTTAATATTATTATTTTTTTTTAACATTTGGCGGTGATGTGTTGAGTATAATTTGTGTATTAGTACATTTATTTACTATCCAGTCGTCATGTTTTGACGGGTACCAGCTAGTAAAATATAAGACTTGATGCCACACCGAAAAGTTCTTGAGTTGAGTTGAGTTGGATGCGAGCGCTACGGTCAACTTTTGCTACAAAGGGGCTAATTAGATCAAGACCTACAGTTTAAAGCCAATTTCGAAAAAATTTTAATGCTGATAGAATATAACCACTGTTTATTTTTAATGTAAACTAGAACTGGTCACAAGCAGTAGTGTGTGATTTCATCAGCGTTTAAGAATCCAACCTGCAATAACACGTGATACTTTTTCATAAAATCTAATTTATATTTGTCGACGCAGATTAACACGGATGGACGAGTGTCTTTAATCGGTGATTACGGCCGCAAGCTATATTCAGCCCGATACAATCACATACTGCATGGATAATAGGATTTGAAACATCGCAATTGTAACTAAGGAAACCAACAAGAAACATGGAAGACCCAAGATGCTACTTGATTCAAGATGCATCTTGTCCCTGGAAGGTGGTCCAATTTAAATAAAATCCAGAACCTTTCTCGTTTAAAGATTGTATGCAACAGTATGAAGATCTCATTAATCTTACTTTCATCAGCAACAAATGCACCGCATTACCCAGCAACAATTTTCATCAGATTTAGTATGGCATACTGTAGATTCATTATTTCCCCTGTTTACTGTAAGGTTTTGTATTTTGGTTAAATGACATAATAGATCTAAAGAGAGGATGTCATTCGTTTCTAGACTAAAATTTTAAATTACGCCTTACAAATTACGGAAAATTAAAACGTCTTAGCTTATTTGATTCTGAAAAATCCGTCTGCATTGGTTTTTTTCCAAGAAGCCTGTTTTCGAAACTTTCATTTTATTATTTCTGATAAATATAGTAATCCTCACCCCTTGTTTCTGAGAAAAAGTCGGTTGAGTTTGAACACCCGGCCTAGTGCCTCGACAAAACGTTTAATAACATTTTACGTTCCAGTCAGCTGAGTTGATTCACCTGAAAGCTTTCCACACCTAGAAGCGTCAAGAGATGAGGCATTCAAGTAAACACCAAGATAAATTGAGCTCCCGATTATCCGCCAGTGGATAAGGCGTTTTTCAGATAATCTGCGGTTGGAATATTCAATTTGCGGTTTATCCACGCTTCAAAAAATAAAAAGTTTACAAACTAAATGCAGGTTGTCTAGAAGGAAGCAAACATGGCTCATAAACAAAGAATATAAAATACTTAAAAATTGAAGTTCTTTGCGGATTATCTATGCTTCAAATTAGAAAATTATAGAAAGAAAAGAAAAAGTAAAGAAAATTATAAAACGAAAATAAAAGAACTTAGAAAAAAATGCAAGTGGTCTAAACAAAAGCCACCATGGCTCGTAAACAAAGAAATATAAAATACTTAAAAAATTGAAGTTCTTTGCGGATTATCTGCGATTCAAATTAGAAAATTGTAGAAAGAAAAGAAAGGGTAAAGAAAATTATAAACAGATAATTAACGAATTTAGAAATTAAATTCAAGTTGTCCGAAAAGAGCCAACATGGCTCGTACACAAAGAAAAATAAATTACTTAAAACCTGCGGTTCTTTGCCGATTTTCTGCACTTCGAATCAGAAAATTATACAAAGAAATGGTAAAGAAAATTTTGAAAATAAAATAAAAGATTTTAGAAATGAAATTCAAGTTGAAAGGAAGCCAACATGGCTCGTTTACAAAACGATATAAAATACTTAATTGAAGTTCTTTGCAAATTATCTGTGCTTCAAATTAGAAAATTATAAAAATAGTAAAAGAAAAAGTGAAGAAAATTATAAGCAGAAAATTGAAGACTTTAAAATCAAAATGCAAGTTGCCTGAAAGGAAGCCGGCATTGCTCATCTCTATATATAAAAATGAATGTTTGTTTGTTTGTTTGTTCTTATTTTATGCGCTGCCGTACCATTCATCCGATTGCGATGAAACTTGGACAACTTATTGCTTGAACTTGCGCGAAGGTTATAGACTATTTTCATCCCGCTACGACGTTTCATTCCCGAATTATGTTAGAATAAGTTTGCGCGGTATCAACGGATATTTTTGTTCAAAGCCATTGTAACATTTCATTGTTGACAATTAAATTATAACATTTCCGTAAAAATAAATAGACATGAATTAAAAACGGGATTTATTAATATATTGGCGCAGGCAAGAATGAATTTGATGTATTAATTTCATACACGTGGCAACGCCGGAATATTTCTTTTTAAAAATGAAAATATACGGATGGAAAGTCATTCATTTTCAATGAATGTGTTATCTATCCATTTCATGAATTGAAACTATCCCAAGCTACCTGTTCAAACTCAAATATACTGCAGGACACGTTGACTTAGCTAGAAACACGTGCGTTTAGCCTTGACGCGATGATTTATATAACTGAAGTGACATTGAAACATAGCAGATGATTTAGTTTTGAGAAAGAATTACAATCCTGAAATACGTGTATATTATAATTAAGAAAGTCTGAAAGTGGCATTGAAACGTAGCAGACGATTTAGTTTTAAGAAAGAATTCCGAGCATGAAATACGTGTATATACTTTTTTTATAATAATTATCAGATTTCATGTGTTTTAACATTGAATGTGATCTCAATCCATTCAAACATTATTGATTCTTTTTCTATAATAAATCCATTCAAACGTTATTGACTAGCTGTAAATTAATGTTTTAAAATGCCCAAAAAGAGGAGAGCAATTTTTAATCCTGCAGAAGTAAGGGCAAAATGTCAAAGATTGTTGAGAAATGAGCAATGTGATGAAAAAAAAATAGAAGAGCGCGAAGCCAACAGAATTGGAAATGCAGTTAGACGAACACAAGAATCTGAAGAAAAACATTCCCAAGCGCTCGAAGCCAACATATTTCAAAATGCAATTAGACGCACACAAGAATCTGAAGAAAAAACATTCCCAAGAGCTCGAAGGCAACAGAATTCGAATTGTAGTGATCCGAAGCAGTGAGACTGATGAAGAAACTTTTAACGCGTCGAACATACGATCGTCTTTGAGCTTCAACATCGAAAGGAGAGGAAAGCGATGAACAACGACAGCACCGACAACAAACTAATGCTATTTGCAACAGCAAAAGAATTTTAGTGAAAACTTTAGAACATCATAACATGAGGCTAATCATTGAAAAAAATAATAACAGAAAGTGAATCCCGAGCGAAGCCGGGTAATACATCTAGTGTATATATATAAAGCAGATCCGTGACTGACTGACTGACTGACAGATAACGCACAGACCAAAATACACACCAAAACGCACAGACCAAAACCATCCGCTGGACCTAAAGGGCTGAAATTTTGCATGGCGATTCTTCTTATAGTGTAGGGGTGCACTACGAAAGATTTTTGAAAAATCCTTCTTAGATTTTTTTAAAAATTAAATTTTTAAGCTGTTTTTGTAACTTTTTTTAAGTTTTCATTTAAAATAATAATATGAGGTTTATGAAATTTATATCGCGAGAAATACCATAATTATTCCTTTAAAATGAAATCTATTTCGAATCTTTACCTCCCTTTTCTGATATTTGGTGAATTTTTAAAGATTAATTTTTAGAATTTAATATATTAAATACTGATAACGTGGTTTCTTTTTCTTTTTGTGGTACTTTAAATTAATTTTGCGTCACGTGCATAACAACGAATTAAATTGACAAAAAATATTGAAATACGGTAAAAGATAAAATTTAACCACTAGACGCATTGAGATGGAAGTTTTTAAAGAATTTAATTCAAATTAGAATGTTTCATGGATATTAAACATACAAATTAATTGCATACATTGACCGTTGTACTTAATTTGAATATTTTCTTTTGGATTATTATGTCTATAAAAATATCCCTTACGATTTATATATATACATATATAAACACACACACACACACACACACATATATATATATATATATATATATATATATATATAAAAGAGCTTGTCTGTTTGTTTGTCCGCTATAGAATCATAGACTGTTTCACCCACCGGGACCGAATTCGGCACAGTTAATGTTTAGGACCCGAGAAACTTAAATCAGCAAAAACGAAGTTTGGGGCTCAATTAGTTTTTTAAAATAAATTTTTTAATGATTTTTTGTGCCCGTAAGAGGTGCGAGTACCCCCTGTGGATACAGGCGGTTCGGTGAAATCCGAACCTATCCCTCTTCCTCCGGGCGGGAGAAGAGGATTGCGCGGGGGGTGAGAGCTCCATGGTATTCACCCTTGGCCTTGCCTAACTGACTGACTAACTGACAGATAACGCACAGTCCAAACCGTTGGACATAAAGATCTGAAATTTTGCATGGTGATTCTTCTATAGTGGAGTTTATAGTGGAGGGGTGAGCTGAGAAAGATTTTTGAAAATTTCTTCTTCGATTTTTTAAAATTAAATTTTTAAGCTGTTTTTCTAATTTTTTTAAATTTGCATTTAAAATGATAATCTGAGGGTTATAAAATTTATATCACGAGAAAGATCATAAAAATTCCTTTAAAACAAAATCTTTTTCGAATCGTTACCTCCCTTTTCTGATTTTTCGTGAATTTTTAAAGATTAATTTTTAGAATTTAATTTATGAAATGCTGATCACGTGGTTTCTTTTCGTTTTGTGATACTTTAAATTAATTTTGCGTTACGTGCATAACAAAGAAATAAATTGACAAAAGAAATATTAAAATACGGTAAAAGGTAAAATTTAACCACTAGACTAACTGAGATGGGAGTTTTTTAAGAATGCAGTTCAAATTAGTATGTTTTAACACAACTTTCCCGGCTCTGCTTTTTGTCCTTTGTTATTTGCAGTTTTTCTTATCGCTTGAACCGATTTACAATTTGCTTTTTCTACGGTTTTTGGCCTTAGGAAAATTAAACACCGATACGGTTTTTGGCCTGTCGACAATAAAAAACCGAATCACCAAAGTAAGGAAAATAGGCTTCATGTGAAATCGCGCCTTACTTTGAATAAATGAAAGGGATAATGCATCTTACACTTTACCTCTTGGGTGATGTGGAAAAAAGTGCGTCTCTTGGGTGATGTGGAACAAACTGAGCTTTTAAGGGGAAAATAAATAATAAAGGCAAATGTAAATTATAAAACTTATTTCTAATTAAACAGTGGATCAAACAAATCTAATTAAATCTAATTAAACAGTAAACTTATTCAATCCAAACGTGCGAATCACGCAACACTGTGTTATTAATTCTCATTAAAATCAGACGTACAACCAGACGAAGGTCCGCAGGCTCAAAGTTTCTTTCTTCCTTATTGTCTGTATATCATTTCAGTAGAAAAGCGCTAAGCGCATTCTGTCCGGCCAGATGAACATGAAGAGCGGGGGTTGCAGCCCAGTATTTTTTTGATGGAATGCATCAAAATTTTTATATCTATATATCTACCCAGGCATCGCCGGGCAATAATGCTAGTATATATATATATATATATATATATATATATATAAAATTAATTGCATGCATTGAAAGTTGTATTTAATTTGAATGTACACCGTAGCGAAGTACGGGTATTCAGCGAGCTAGTTAATTGATAAATATAAAAGTCTTTAGGAAAAATCTACTTTTAATGTGCTAAATTTGTAACTGTTGTAAAAAATAAACGATAGAGAAAAGTAGGGCGGGGAATATTAATATTTCAGTTCTTCTCGGACTCCAGTATCCCCAGAAAAACTAGTTCAAAACTGGATGTGTGGATTTGATATCTGACGCATCATCCACTGTTGTGTTAATTAGCTTTGAATTCTAGATATTTTCATATTTAAAACGCGCAAATATGTAACTGTAAAAGATAGCAAAACTCGAAAAACCCGTCTTAATAACTCCTGATTTTCGTGAAACGTTTCGCAAAAAATACCAGCAACCGGAACTTCTGCAGACTTAGTTTTTAACTCAGTTTCTAAAGCAATTAAATTTTTGTAATCCGCTTCCAAAAATCCTGTTTGCCTTTCTTTAGCTTCTAATGGATTTTGTTCTCGGTAATTATTATGTTGTTCCACAAATTTGGAAAAATATTTTGTCTTTATTAACCAGCGTAGAGGATTCTTAATATCTTGAGGATTTCAATTTTGAAATCTAGGTCATACTTTGGAAGAAAGTCATTTAGAATTTAAAAATAGTCAAAATCATTTTGATCAACGGCTATTGATTATACTTTATTGAATTACTCCTCGTGATACTGCAAGGAAAGAATATTTTTGCAGAAGTCTGGAATTACGCAAAACGCACTTTAGAAACGCTAGAAATGAAAATGTTAGATCAGATTGATCAATCATTAAAACGTTTATTCAAATGATTAAGTAAAGAAATCCAAAAATTATATATATATATATATATATATATATATATATATATATATATATATATATATATATATATATATATATATATATATATATATATGTATATATAGTATATATGTATATATATGTATATATAGTATATATGTATATATATGTATATATATATATATATATATATATATATATATATATATATATATCTATATATATGTATATATATATACTATATATATCTATCTATCTATCTATCTATCTATATCTATATATATATATATATATATATATATATATATATATATATATATATATATATATCACCCTCAGGACCGAAAGCTAGAACGATACCACAAGGTTACTTCGAGCCCAAAACTTATCATTGCATTTTCGAAAATATTTCATAAATTAAAAATCTTTTTATTTGAAAAATGTAAAAGGCTAACACACGCATGCACACACTGAGAAAGGTGTTATTCAGTATGTGTACAAAATGTGACGTAATGTGATATATACCAATATTGACGATCGGTGGAAAGGTAAAAGTCTGTAACACCCGCTTTTGAAATTCTACAATAGAAGGTAAAAACTGTTTAAAAAAAATTGCTTGAGATATATTTCAAACAAAAGGGCCACCTAAATCAATTATATTTTTAATAATCTACTGGTAAAAATTTTACGGCCATGTTTATGGTTAAAAAAGTAAATTAACATTTGTTTAAATTTTAATATTCTGGGTTGCGTTTTCTTGCCGATCAGGCAATATATTTTTGTGAAATGCTGTAATCCCCATTATGAACTACACGTATACTGGGACCGAGGTAGTTTAGTGGTAACGCGTTGGACTTTGTAATACAAGGTTCTCAGTTCGAATCCCGCCAACGCCATTAAATACCTCCGTGTCTAGGCTGGATTTGGGTACGTTAAATCTGTAGACCGAAGAGTCCTTTTATGATGTCAGAGAGCGTGGAAGAAGGTACGAACCCACCAGTTGTCACTCGTAAGTGTGCTCAGTGTAAATTGTGACGGCCATTTTTTCACGGGCAGGGAATCAATCCTTGGTGAAAGACTTAGTTGCGATGTCGAGTTCTGTCTGTTGAAACGTATGCACAGTTTAAATGTGTTTCGTGAAGAAATAATTACAAGTTCATATACTACTTGAAACATTATTTAATTGAACTATTTACCGAAACAAAGTAAGAAAATGGTTGTGTTACAAAAGCTATTGAGATTGCGGGTTTTTTTTTTCCATCAGTCTTCATCACTGTTCTTCATCAGTTTCATCCATTCATGCTATTTCGCACACATTTTACTGAAGTTAATTGCTTTTTATATTCTTTGTGGTATCTCGAAGAAACAATGATCTTTTGGCCCAATTTTATGGGCCCTTTATTCTTTTGTAGAGGAATGAGTAGGCGTGATTTGTAAACCTACAGACGGTTTCCATTTTATATTAACTTTGCTTGTAGCAAGCAGGGCCTATACGATCCATGTAAAATGAAAGGGGTAATAAACGATTAACCAGTAAATTAAACGATATTTAAAAAGTAACGAAAAAGTTCAAGATTTGTGGAAATTATATATATATATATGGGGGTGTTATCTATCTATCTATCTAATTATCTCTCTATCTCCGCCCTCTCTCTCTCTCTCTGTCTCTTTATATATATATATATATATATATATATATATATATATATATATATATATATATATATATATTTATATTTATTTATATTTATATTTATATTTATAAAATGTGTGTGTGTAATACACTACCATAAATGCTGCAAATAGAGTGAGGACTGCCTGATAAAGTAAAAAACTGTAAGAATGAAAGAAAAATAGTATTCGCTTATTGAAAGCAAACTCTCAGATCATCAAATCCGCGAAAGTCGATTGTCGACCAAAAATCCTTTCACTTAGAAATATGTCAAACTAATCAGTTTTTTCTGACGCATGACATCCACGCTGTCGTTCCAACCGAATTTTCCAGACGTCATTTATGTCTCAAAATGATATTTTATTTGAAACAGTCTTTCATTAGAGGCCTTGTTATCTCCAGAATAAAAACTAATGCCCAAGGACGTGAATACCAACCCACGCTCTGCTACTGCCCGTGAGCTTTTTAAGGGTTCAAAGGATATCCTCGAGTGAACTGGTGTTTTTTGGCGATTGATACAGATAGGTCTCGCCGAGCACAATTTATCACCCGATAACGACTTAAAGACGCATTTGATCACATATTTCAGGTTTCTCTTTTAAAGGGAGTGTCACAAGTATTAAATCTTGATATGAAATCAATAAGCAGTCGTGTATAGACGCGGCATGTGATAAACCCACACACACACACTGTCAGCAAATTAATTTGGTATTTGAAGAGGAGAGACAAATAAGATTTCGATAAAATTGTGAAACACTTATAGGCATAAAAGTGAAGAGAAGTAAACGAAGAGAAGTAAAGCGAAGCGAAATAAACGGGAAGTAAAGCGAATAGAAGGAATTAGAAGTAAGCGAATTAACTAACTAGTTTGTCACTTAATGCACGCGCTGAAAGTCAGGCGCCTATGATTCAGAAACCACGCGCGTCTTGCATCGCATGTTCGGATCTCCTTTATATCTTTAACCATTAAAGAAATTATAAATGAAGTACATAGTTGCGTATTTTTCTGCCGGATAAGTAAAAAGATTTTTTTGAAAGCAAACATTTCTAACAAGGTTTTTCCTAAATATATATATATATATATATGTGTGTGTGTGTATGTATGTGTAAGTAAGTAATAAAAACGCCCCACTATTATTAATTGTCCTAATCTAACGTGAATTCAAAATTATCTTGTTATCGTTTCAATAAAGCACAATCTCTTTTGACAAATTGCAACCAAGAAGTAAACGAATTAACTAACTAGTTTGTCACTTAATGCACGCGCTGAAAGTCAGGCGCCTATGATTCAGAAACCACGCGCCTTGCATCGCATGTTCGGAATCTTAAGTTATGGCTCACGTGGTCAAGTCGGATGCTCGGCTCTGGCCAATTTAAGAAGTTTTAACACCTAGCGTTAGGTTAGCGCCCCCTGTGTATAAAAGGTCCTGCAAAGGACCTTCCCTCGCTTTTTCGTGTCTGTCTCCGTACCTTGCTGTCCTGTCTTGGTCTGTTGCCCCCGTATTGCTTCCAATCCTATATCATGATGTAAACGTCTTCTGACTGCCCCGGCAGCCGACCCGGTGGCTGTTAAGGCCATATAATGTTCCTCCTGCAAATCTTATATTACCATTTGTGCCGTGTATCGTCGTCGATGTCTGCTGAACAATAATGTCTGAATATATCAATTCTATGGATACTGTTCGTGCGCCTCTTCCCTGGATCTCCAAGGTGTATGTGTTCCCTACTCGGTGTTTCTACTACAACATTTTCGTGCACCATCTCCTCCACTACGTGATGTGAATGTCATCATATATATATATCTCTCTCTGTATATATATATATATATATATATATATATATATATTGTAGCGTACTGGAAATATGGTCTTATTTTTTCCCGAGACCCCACAAGAGCTTGAAACACAGCTGCGTGATTTTCAAGGAATGTGTTGCTCTTTCCCACCAGTTCGGAACACTTGGGGGGATTAAGAAACGTTTTTTTCCCCAGATGCAGCCAATAAAGCTGTCATCTTAACGTTTCTGCAAGGTTGTAAAGTTCGGCGTCTAAGAAGATTAGAGCTGTCAGCCGATAATCTGTCGGCCCCTCCACCTCGTCTAAAAATCCAGACACGAGGGGGAGACGCTAGAGAACGCGGCCGGTGCGGATGTGTGTTTAGGCTCCGTACGTTGTGAATCTGCACGGGTTTTTTAAATTGAATATGTTGCACTGTTTTAAATGTTAATTATTTTCGTTAATATATTGTTAAGTTTTCGTTTTAAAACTTTGGCCTTTGTTTGTTAATTAGAACTTTGTCTTTCTTGGTATGGATCAATAGTTGTGAAATTTCTTTAAAATGCCTCAGAGAGTTTATCAGCCTTGTCGTGACGCTACAATATATATCTTTATATATATATTTCTTCTCTCCGTGTGTATGTCACTGAACTCATCCTAAACGGCTGGACTGATTTTAATGAAATTTTATGTATGCGATTAAGTTGATTCGAGAATGGTTTAGATTCACAATTTGATCCGATAGAGAATGTTTTTTAATTAATTTATTTATTTATGTGTAGTTGTTGATCTTTGGTTAGTTTAGGTACACAATTTGATCCGGTAGCCAGCGCTGCAATCGCGTTTCAGAATTTTTTTTATTTTCATGAATTTTAATGATGTATACACGTGCATTCAATAATTGGATCCGGTAGGCAGCGCTGCAATCGCGTTTCAGAATTTTTTTTTTATTTTCATGAATTTTAATGCTGTATACACGTGCATTGAATAACAATTAACTTAACCTAGAAATTTAAATTGTCAATTCTCATTTGATTCTATGCAACTTATGAAATATTGAACGGCTCATTGATTAGTTATACTAATAGCCATATTAATGGAATTTCGTCCACATTCTTGCTAATTTTAAGATAGGTCGAGTTGTTATAACTGTACGCGTGGTGGTGTAAGGTTTTTAAAAAATAATTTTTTTAACATATTTCTTCATCAAAATGGCCCAAACAATTTATATTTTATTAAAATAATTTTATGATTTTGGGATTTACAACGTTTGAACTGGACGACGTCTGTCGGGTCCACTAGTATATATATATATATATATATATACACTCATGGACAAAAAAATTAGCGCACCAAGAGATAATTGCGAGATCGTAACGAAACTTGCAATGAAGGTACATGTCGGGGAGATATGCAAATGATTAGAAATGCAGCGTGATTGCGCATTACGTATAGCCGGTAGAGGGCGTTGAACATCGTACTCTGTGGAGTATAAAACAGGTAACCAAAGCTTTTTTGAGTGTGCTGAATCATTTACAAAGGAAGAGCTGAGATAGACATGCCATTACGCCGTGTTCGAAGACAATATAAGCAGTTGTCGCAGTATGAGAGGGGGAGAATCGTCGGGATGATGGTAGCTGGGTGGTCATCTAGGCGAGTAGCTCGTCAATTACGCCGCTCTGATTGTGTTGTGAGGAGGTGTTGGGACCAGTGGACCCGAGAGATGTCATGTACATGAAGACCAGGCTCAGGACGCCCTCGACAGACCAGTCGTCGCAGACCAGTTGGTATCGCGACGCCCATTACGTGTGCTGCCCTTGACGCCCACCCATCGACGCCTCCGTTTGGAGTTTTGTCGCACACGAGGAAACTGGCCTGCAGCGGAATGGAACCAGGTCGTCTTTAGCGACGAATCCAGATTCAATCTCGGCAGTGATGACAATCGTGTTCGTGTGTGGAGAGCCCGTGGTGAACGCTTCAATCCTGCCTTTGCTGTACAGCGACACATCGCTCCCACAGCTGGTGTGATGGTATGGGGTGCGATTGCCTACAATACACGTTCACCCCTAGTATTGTTCCGTGGCACCATGACAGCCCAGCGGTATGTTCATGAAATCCTGCAACCACATGTGTTGCCACTCATGCAACGGCTCCCAGGAGCCATTTTTCAACAAGACAATGTTCGGCCTCATACGGCAAGGGTGTCACAAGACTGTCTCCGCAGTGTTACTACCCTTCCTTGGCCTGCCCGATCCCCAGATTTGTCTCCAATCGAGCATATCTGGGATCATTTGGGACGACGAGTTGGGCATCCCACGAGTTTGAACGAACTAGAGGCAAGGTTACAGAAAATATGGAACGAAATGTCTCAAGAAATCATACAGAACTTGTATGACTCGATGCCCGATCGTATCGCATCGTGCATTCGCGCTAGATGGGGTCCAACGGAGTATTAACTCCTCCGTTCTTTTGCCTTTTTCTCTGAAATAAATTATCCTTTTTCTTTGATTTTCTTATCATTTACTTATATCAAAGTAGTCATTACGTATGTAAAATTTCGCTTCATTTTGACGACTCTTTCTTGGTGCGCGAATTTTTTTGTCCATGATTGTATATATTTATACAGAGTGTCCATAATTAAACTTCCCTACTTTAAAGTTGTCTACAGTCGAAACTATTGTTCAGAAAGTCATGAAATTTTTATAGGACATATTGAAGGGATGGGAATTTGTTTGAGAGAATAAAAAAATTAGTTCAAAATTTCACAACCAGAGGGCGTTTTTAAAATTAATTGCACATTTAGGACTGGTTCTTTACTTAAGATTTCACCCTCTTTTTATCCATAGGTTACCCTAACACAATAACTCATACTCATTAAATTTTACAATCTCTGATTGCAAAGTCGATCGGAAACTTTTCCGATAACTAATTTTCGGACAAAAGATTTGAAGGAACGAAGAAGAAACAAATAATGCAAATTAATTTTTGTCGACGTAGAGCAGAAGCTGTTATAAAACCTAGAATCTTTCATGGAGATTTTGATTTCAGCGTGCTTGCTATTGCTAATCAGAATGTCATCATTACGAATACCAGATCGAGCTTTGTTAGTAAACAAAGCTCGCCAAATATGAGAGTTACCTAGCGATAACTCTCATATTTGGCGAGTTACCATAGACTCGTAAAAGTCGTAACATTGCTCCCTCCTCAAGGATTGCAAGTTCCAGGCAGTACAGCTCTTTAGCAGGAAGCCTTACCTACAATACATAATAGAAAACTGAACTATAGAATCACAACTAAAATTAATACAAAATTAACACGCATACAGACAAATATATACTTCCTAAAACTAATAAATACGTACAAGAACATCTAATTACTTTAAACAACATTAATAAAACAAAACTTACTTAAGGATTATCTACACTAAATAAAATGTTATATATATACAGAGGCTGTTCGCACATTTTTTAGACGATTTTGGTAAGCGGTAATAAAAAAGCGTTTGATGCAAAAGAAATAATTGCAATTGTACTATGTTTTTAAAAGTCAAAATTATCGTCTGCGGCTTGAAAGTTTTGCTTTTATTCAAAATGGCGTTTTTAACAAAGCAGTGGTTCGAAGGCTACATTTATGCTCTTTCCGAAGAGAAATATGCATACTCCGTTATCCAAAAACGATGTGAGAGTCATGGTTTTGTGATATCTAAAGTGTCGATAGGTAATATCGTCAACAAGAAAGGAAAAAAACGTCAAATTGGAGCCTCAAGTGGAACAAAAATTCCAAACAAATATCCAAGGAAAAAACGGACATCTTCGACTATTTCAAAGGTACGTTGTTTAATGTTAAAAGAAAATCCCCCTAGTCAAAGGACAGTTGCAAAATCATTAAAATGCTCGGTGTCCACTGTACACAAAATGATAAACGTTGATTTAAATCTTAAGAAAGCGAAAAAACGCAATGTGCATCGTCTTCTTCCAAATCATATCGCTGAACGCAGGACACGCTGCAGAATTCTATATGAGAAACACTTATCCAAAGAAAAATGGAAAACAATTGTCACAATAGATGAATCATGGGTGTATTTAAATGATTGCAACAAAAAAAGAGCCATTTATTATCATAAAAGGGGAGAAAAAAATTTAAGTACATGGTTCAAAGAATCGAAAGGAAGTTTTTCTAAGGGATTCACGATTGTTGCTGGTTTTTCTTATAATGGCAAGTTAAAAATAAAGAGAGTGGAAAAAAATGTCAAGGTTAACTCCAAATACTATGAGGAACATATTTTATCGCCAATTTTTCTGAATGAAATACCATCGCTTTACCCACAGTGCCATCAATCTGTGAGACTCCATCAGGACAAAGCGAGCAGTCACACATCAAAATCCACTGTAAATTTCCTAAAAGAAATGGAACAAAAAACTGGTATCAAGGCCATACCCTTCACTGATATCCCTACTAAATCTCCCGATGTATCACCTATGTATTTTTGTTCTTTCGGACTTTTAAAATCTGCATTATCCAAACGTAGTCCCAAAACCCTTACAGGACTCTGTAAAGCTGTTCAGGAGGTATGGGATAGAATAACTCTTCTGACACTTCAAAAGGCATTAATATCCTTGAAATTGCGGTGTCGAAAGATAGTTCAGAATAAGGAATGTCAAATAGAACATTTAAAACACAAGAATTTTATGTAATTTAATTTTGTGAATACAATATACATCGTCTAAAAAATGTGTGAACAGCCTCTGTATATAAAAAAGAATGACCATGGTCTGTACATTTCTTTAATCAACTATGGTCATAGTTAAGAGCTAGCCTATCCTAATGCACTATTCTAGGCTTAGAATTAGACGATTTTCTTATACGAACCACGATGTCATACAGTCTTTTTAGGACTGTATACCGACCATACCAATACGACTGTAACTTGGGAGAAAGTCCTTTACGTCGAATCGGGTTCCAGAATCATACCTTGTCACCTTCATGGAATTCATGTCTTGTTGATTTCGTGTCGTACCGGTCTTCATCTTCTCCGTCGCAATGTTGATCCATTCACGGGCGAAATTATGGAAGTCTTCAAAACGGGCCTCGAGTTCACTGATGTACGCTTCAGGAGAAGAAGGTGTGTCTGGATGGCATCCAAACAGGAGATCACATGGGAGACGAGGTTCACGACCGAAAAGCATCTGGGATGGTGTATAGCCAGTAGTTTCGTAGACAGCACTGCGATAAGCAAGTAGGAACAGTCATAACTTTTGGTCCCAGTCTTCTTGGTTTCTTGAAACCAGAAGTGAGAGGTTATTCAGGATAGTTCGATTAAACCTCTCCACCATGCTGTCCGATTGTGGATGTCGAGGAGTTGTTTGAGTTTTGTTGATTCCATGTAGATTACACAGTCCCTTAAAGACAGCAGAGGTGAAATTCGTTCCTTTATCGAAATGAATCTCAAGTGGTGTTCCGGATCTTGATATTCAATTTTGAACTACTACCTCTGCTACTGTCGACGATTCTTGATCGGCGATTGGATAAGCCTCAGGTCACTTAGTGAAGTGGTCCATGACAACAAGGATGTATCTGTTGCCATCAGTAGTCCGTGGAAGAGGACCTAGAATATCTAGAGCGATTCGTTCAAAGGGTGCTCCTACATTATAACGATGAAGCTTTCCTCGACTGCGTGTCTTCGGTCCTTTACGCGCCACACAGGCGTCACAGGATTGACACCACTTCACGACGTCATTTCTCGCTTTGTTCCAGAAAAAGCGTTCCCGAACCTTCTGCAAGGTTTTAGTCACTCCGAAATGGCCTCCGGTTGGGCTACTATGAAGTTCCTTAAGAACGTTAGGTATCCTTTCTCCTGGGAGTAGAAGGTGCCACCTAGATGTTTTACCGTCATCAGATTCCCATTTTCTGTACAAAACGCCATTCTGAATGTGAAGTGAATCCCACAGAGACCAATATCGCTTTGTTGCTGGACTCAAGTTTGATATATCCTGCCAGGTAGGTCTTGTGCTGGATGACTCCATAAATTCTAAAATAGGCTTTAGTTCAGGATCTTCCAGTTGATCTTTTCGAACCTCGTCATCCCTCCCTGGATCTGGCTCTCATGATGTAGAAGCTGTAGTTTGTCTTGCTACGGGACTTATAACATCGAATTTCTTTTTCACTCTGGAACAATAATGGCAGCTTCCGGAACAGGAATTTCGTGATAAGGCGTCTGTATTCCAATGCAAAGATCCTTTACGATGACGAATCTCAATGTCGTATTCATGGAGTCTTTGTATCCATCTGACTATCTGTCCTTCTGGGTTCTTAAAATTTAATAGCCAGATCAAAGACACATGGTCAGTTCGGAGCAGAAACTTTCGGCCGTACAGATAATGATGGAAGCGTTCGACGGCTTTTACAATTGCGAGCAACTTTTTTCTGGTGACGCAATAATTTCGTTCCGCTTTCGAAAGGCTTTTGCTCCAATATGCGATGACTTGTTCTTGACCGTATATCTCTTGGGATAGTACGGCGCCAACACTCTCTTTGCTCGCATCTGTATCCAGGATGAATTGTTTCTCTGTTTGAGGATACGACAGGATAGGGGCAGATGTTAATTCCTCCTTTAGTTTCTTAAATGCAGCCTCACACTCTTCTGACCACACGAACTTTTGTTTACTTTCTCTGAGTCTATGAAGGGGTCGTGCGATATTAGAGAATCCCTTCAACGAATCGTCTATAGTACGTGCAGAGCCCCAAAAAACTTCTCAATTGATGGACATCTTCAGGACGACTACAATTCTTTACTACTGATACTTTTTCTGGATCGGTTCTGACACCTTCAGCAGAGATGATATGACCAAGATAAGTTACTTCACGACGAAACAGGTGAAATGGTGACATTTGGAGGGTCTTAACTTTAAGTCAGCGTCTCTAATTTTCTCCAGCACCTTTCGGATGTTTCTTAGATGTTCTTCGAAACTGCGAACCACAATGATGATGTCATCCAAGTAAACTGGACAAGCTTCATAAGAGAGTCCAATTAACACTGTCTCCATGAGGCGCTCGAAAGTAGCAGGTGCGTTAGACAGGCTAAATGGCATGAACTTAAACTGCCAAAGAACTTGTCCTGTAGTAAAATATCTGTTACTGCAACACCCATTCTAATGGGTGTTTTTCGAGCTATGGTATCGAAAGTCATGATAGCATACAGAGTGCACGAAAAAACATCCTTTGCCAAACAGAATAGTAGATGAAAGCGAGAGCTGAGTGAAAGAGACGGACGAGGTATTGAAGCGGATTGCGAAATGAAGAAAGAACACAACTGCAACCAAAATGATCGAAAAGCTCAATCTGCATTTGCATTTTACGGTATCAGTCATAAGAAGTAGAAGGGAACTTCCCAAACAAAGCCTTTACGGAAGAGTAGCTATTCCAAAGCCACTTGCAATATACACTCATGGACAAAAAAATTAGCGCACCAAGAAATAATTGCGGGATCGTAACGAAACTTGCAATGAAGGTACATGTCGGGGAGATATGCAAATGATTAGAAATGCAGCGTCATTGCGCATTACGTATAGCCGGTAGAGGGCGTTGAACATCGTACTCTGTGGAGTATAAAACAGGTAACCATTCCAAACAGGTAACCATTCCATTCTTTTTTGAGTGTGCTGAATCATTTACAAAGGAAGAGCTGAGATAGACATGCCATTACGCCGTGTTCGAAGACAATATAAGCAGTTGTCGCAGTTTGAGAGGGGGAGAATCGTCGGGATGATGGAAGCTGGGTGGTCAGTTAGGCGAGTAGCTCGTCAATTAGGCCGCTCTGATTGTGTTGTGAGGAGGTGTTGGGACCAGTGGACCCGAGAGATGTCATGTACACGAAGACCAGGCTCAGGACGCCCTCGACAGACCAGTCGTCGAGAAGACCGCCACATCGTAAGAAATGCACGCGTACAGCCAACTGCTTCATCGGCTGCCATCCAGGCACAGGTAGCACCTTCACTAGGGGACTCTATGTCTTCTCGAACCATACGAAGGCGCCTGGCTGAAGGACAGTTGGTATCGCGGCGCCCATTACGTGTGCTGCCCTTGACGCCCACCCATCGACGCCTCCGTTTGGAGTTTTGCCGGGCACGAGGAAACTGGACTGCAGCGGAATGGAACCAGGTCGTCTTTAGCGACGAATCCAGATTCAATCTCGGCAGTGATGACAATCGTGTTCGTGTGTGGAGAGCCCGTGGTGAACGCTTCAATCCTGCCTTTGCTGTACAGCGACACATCGCTCCCACAGCTGGTGTGATGGTATGGGGTGCCATTGCCTACAATACACGGTCACGCCTAGTATTGTTCCGTGGTACCATGACAGCCCAGCGGTATGTTCATGAAATCCTGCAACCACATGTGTTGCCACTCATGCAACGGCTCAAAGGAGCTATTTTTCAACAAGACAATGCTCAGCCTCATACGACAAGGGTGTCACAAGACTGTCTCCGCACTGTTACTACCCTTCCTTGGCCTGCCCGATCCCCAGATTTGTCTCCAATCGAGCATATCTGGGATCATTTGGGACGACGAGTTGGGCATCCCACGAGTTTGAGCGAACTAAAGGCAAGGTTACAGCAAATATGGAACGAAATGTCTCAAGACATCATACAGAACTTGTATGACTCAATGCCCGATCGTTTCACATCGTGCATTCGCGCTAGAGGGGGTCCAATGGAGTATTAACTCCTCCGTTATTTTGCCTTTTTCTCTGAAATAAATTATCCTTTTTCTTTGATTTTCTTATCATTTACTTATATCAAAGTAGTCATTACGTATGTAAAATTTCGTTTAATTTTGACGACTCCTTCTTGGTGCGCTAATTTTTTTGTCCATGAGTGTATGTAAATACAAAATATCGTCCACACTGGTGCAACGAGCGCAAATCCTGGTCGAGTAATATGTCGATAAAACGGCATTTGGTCCAACAAATCATTGTTCACGTTGTTCCTCGAGAACACCTACACAAGCGTAAGATTCTGGCTGTCTCACCTCAACTCTCATTCATGGAGGTAGATCTATCAGGGTTTGGGATGGCATCTCATGGATTTCTTCAGGACCTATTGTAACTCGCTAAAAGGGAGATTAAATGGGTAGGACTATGTCAAAATTTTAGCTCGCTAGTCCATCCTATGGTGCAACCATTGTTTCTTGCAGGAGATGGCCTTCTCCAGGATCATAATCCCTATACATACAGCTAAATATATCAAGTATTGGTTTGAAGAGCATGAAAAAGAAGTAAAATATCTTATCTTGCCCTGTACAGTGCCCTCAACCATATATCATCCAACCACTGCGATCTGTATAAGCAGATTAAGCCGGGTATCGATATCCACCACAGCATCTCTAGAGGAACTTTCATTATTTTTCCCTGAAGAATGGTATAATATATTCTTAACCACTATTCATTACTTGTATAATCCAATTCCAGGATTCCCAATGAATCAGGTGGTATTGCATGTAAAAGGTGATCTTGCGCCGTATTAATAAAGGTTTTCATGATGTTTCATAGTGTTTCCATTATTTTAATAACCACCTGTATATATATATATATATATATATATATATATATATATATATATATATATATATATATATATATATATATATATATATATATATATATTCTCCCGTTTCGGAATTTAATTGATGCGAATGTATAAACATTTTGATAACAAAAAAAGTAAATAACGAAATGCAGACGCCAATATTCTGACTATATACCACTGACGATTTCTCCACGCTGAGTAATTTGGCCTTTGTGCGTTATAAATACCTCATCACAGTTCCGAAATATTTATCAACCATTGGGAATAGTATAAAGTGTACGCTAGTAATTCATGTGCCTCTCTCATTACCGAGCTCCTTGTTTTCGCCCGCTTATCAGGTCTACGTCTAAATGTAATCTCAGATCTTATCAAGGCAGCATTCTTTACAAGTAAGTATGAATTTATGAACTATTTTATAACTTTCTCGTGCCTACAAAAGAAAACTGATAAAATTCTGCTTTCATTAAGCGATATTACTATGTAATGAAATAAATAACCTATTATCTATGAAGTGAAACGTTTTGAGAGGTGGCTGTCCAAAAGAGATTTCTTCTATAACATTGGCTCTATAGAGACTTTAATCGTCTATATAAAGAGAGCGTATTATAAAAAAAATTTATTTGTTTCGCGCTTCATTTTTTACACAGCATTAATTCACTTAAATTTATCGCTTCAATATTAAATCTTTGCTTAAAAAAATAATAAAAATTGAGTGGTTTTAAAAATAATAGTTTGAACAGCGCACATTATATATGCAATGTGCGCATTTTTCAAAAATTACTTAATTTCAATGTAGTATTTTTAAAAACAATTTTAATGCTGTTGTGATAGAAGTTACTAATTTAACATCCCGTAAAAAAAATTATTATTGAAAAATGTAAATTGGTAACAGCTCCGAGCTGTGTATTTAAATGCCTATAATTTACTGCCCTGTAAAAACTAAATTCCTCAAAATTTAAATTTAAAATATTATTTCCTCTTTATTTAAATGTCCATCATTTAAAGCCTGACAAAAAACCATAGCTACTGAAAAATGAATTTTTAATCCGGATTATCGCATATTAAGGACGATGTTTATATAAAGAGTGTGTAGTTTTTAAAAAATTAAATTTTTTTCGTACTTCATTGTTTGCCCACAATTGATTCATCTATATCTATCGTTAACGTTGTAAGGTTCTTTTTCAAAAACAAATCAATGATTTCAAAATCTAAATTTGAACATATGTGTATGCTATGATCGCATTTTTCAAAAATAGTGTAATTTCAATGTAATTTTTTTTACAACACAATATTAATGTTGTTGTGTTATACGTTAGTAATTTACTGTTCCTGTAAAAAAAATAATTCCTTTAAATTTAAATTTAAAAAATTGCTTGATCTTTATATAAACGTCTTTAATTTAATAATAATACTACAGAATTAAAAATTTAGCTACTGAAAAATGCATAATTTTTAATCCTGTTTTTCGTATATAATGGATGATGTTAATATAAAGATCGCATATTTTAAAAACTTTTTAATTTCTGTTCTTTATTATTTGCAGGACATTTTCATATCTATCGATACAAAATTACAGTTTTTCTGAAAAAATGAAATTCAAATAAACAGATCATTTTAAAATATACGCGTATTGCGTTTAAAACCTTTTTTCTAATGCAAAAGACAATCTGATAAACCCGTATTAACACCATTATAAAAATACTGAGAGAAAAATTCCCAGTGGCATAGTATAGGCACTGAAGACCGGCCTCCCGTATCTTCACCACCTAGTAGTAAGTAACCAACTTAATACGTCAAATCTTTGACTAATACTCTCAATTAGATATCCCAGTAATGATTTCTCGGTCTATGAAACATGCACGTAACTGCATTTGCAACTCTTTCATAAGAAAAGTACTAAGAGGAAAATTTCCAGTAGCATATCATGAGGACTGAAGATCTGTGAAGTTCCAAACTTTATGAGTGAAATCTTTTATACCTGCTCTAAATTAGATATCCCAGTTATGATTTCTCGTACTTTGAAAAATGCATGGCAAATCTATGATTAGAAAAATACTCTTGAGAAAAATTCCCAGCTTCACAGCGGGTTCAATGAAAATCATGCAAATCACCACCTTCACGTATCAAATCTTTAATAAATACTCTAAATTAGATATCCTGGTTATGATTTCGTGTTCTTTGATACATGCATATCAGTGCTTAAGCAACTCTGTGGTTAGAAAATACTCTGAGAAAGATTCCCAGTTGCACAGCATGTTGAATGAAAATCATGCAAATCCCCAACTTAATGTATCAAATCATTGACAAATACTCTAAATTAGATATCCCAGTTATGATTTCTCGGTCTATGAAACATGCACGTAACTGCATTTGCTACTCTTTGATAAGAAAAGTATTAAGATGAAAATTTCCAGTAGCATAGCATGAGGACTGAAGATCTGTGAAGTTCCAAACTTTATGAGTGAAATCTTTTATACCTGCTCTAAATTAGATATCCCAGTTATGATTTCTCGGTCTATGAAACATGCATGTAACTGCATTTGCTACTCTTTGATAAGAAAAGTATTAAGATGAAAATTTCCAGTAGCATAGCATGAGGACTGAAAATCTGTGAAGTTCCAAACTTTATGAGTGAAATCTTTTATACCTGCTCTAAATTAGATATCCCAGTTATGATTTCTCGTATTTTGAAAAATGCATGGCAAATCTATGATTAGAAATATACTCTTGAGAAAAATTCCCAGCTTCACAGCGGGTTCAATGAAAATCATGCAAATCACCACCTTCACGTATCAAAACTTTAACAAATACTCTAAATTAGATATCCTTGTTATTATTTCGTGTTCTTTGATACATGCACATCAGTGCTTAAGCAACTCTGTGATTAGAAAAATACTCTGAGAAAGATTTCCAGTTGCACAGCATGTTGAATGAAAATCATGCAAATCACCAACTTAATACGTCAAATCATTGACAAATACTCTAAATTAGATATCCCAGTTATGATTTCTCGGTCTATGAAACATGCACGTAACTGCATTTGCCACTCTTTGATAAGAAAAGTATTAAGAGGAAAATTTCCAGTAGCATAGCATGAGGACTGAAGATCTGTGAAATTCCCAACTTAATGAGTCAAATCTTTTATACCTACTCTAAATTATATATCCCAGTTATGATTTCTCGTACTTTGAAAAATGCACGTTACCTGCTTTTGCAACTCTGTGATTAGAAAATACTCTGAGAAAAATTCCCAGTTGCACAGCATGTTGAATAAAAATCATGCAAATCACCACCTTAATGTATCAAATCTTGAATAAATACTCTAAAATAGATATCCGAGGTATGCTTTCTGGTGCTTTGAAACATGCACGTAACTGCATTAGCAACTCTTTGATTAACAAAATTCTCGGAGAGGAAGTCTCACTGGAATAGCATGATGGCTGGAAATCAATGAAGTCACCACCTTAATACGTCAAATCGTTAATAAAAACACTAAATTTGAGTCTTCAGTTAGAATTTCGTCTCCAGTTAGAATTCGTTCTTTGAAACATTCACATAACTCGTGTTGTTTATATGAAGAATACGTGTTTTAAAATTTATGAGTTACCTAATTGCCTCGGGTGTACAACCTACATCAAAAATATAACCTTATTAACATCTAATGTACTGGCTCTAGTAGAAATAAAATTTAGAAACAATATATATATATATATATATATATATATATATATATATATATATATAGATATATACATATATATATATATATATATATATATATATATATATATATAGATAGATAGATATATACATATATATATATATATATATATATATATATATATATATATATATGCATATATATATATATATATATATATATATATATATATATATATATATATATATATATATATATATGTATGTATGAATGTAATATACTCATAATATCGCGGCCTTAAATTCTATCCTGAAAAGAATAAAAATTAAATTTGGAAGCAGTGGGGCTGAATCGTTTATTAGAGAGATAAGAGTACATCCTTTTCTTTCAGAAGAACGGCTCGGAGTAATATCACCTTTCAACATTAAGCGCGAGAGGGCGAAAAAAAACATGTGGGTATTATTTGTAAGGTCAACAGATTTAGGGGCTCACGATGGAAACCCACTCCTGGATTCCATACACGTGTAGAAATGCAAAGGTATGCGATTCACGGGAAGTTCTGTGGCTAAGGGTTTTAATGCGATAAATTAATATTACTGGGGATTGGATTTAGGAAAGGGAATTCAAATGCTAGAATGGAGGGCAGAATTTTTAATATATTACATATATATATAAATACAGTCGATTCCGGTTAATCGGACCACATCGGGACGCGATCATTTTGGTCCAATAAATTTACCGGTGGTCCAATTAATTACCTCCAATTAATTTACCGGTGGTCCAATTAACCGGATTCGACTGTGCATATACACTGCTGGCAACCCAAATTGCAACACCAAGAAAGACAAGAGATATCACAACAAAATTTATATTGTAGATAACGTGTTGACCAAGTATCAAATAATTAAATTTATAGACTTCTGTGAAGTGTGGTTCCTGCCAAAATCAGTAGACAGAGTAGCCGCCATTGTTGGAGATCACCGCTGCCACACGCCTCGGCATTGATTCAAAGAGACTTTGGATGAGTTCTTGGGGTACAGCAGACCAAGCAGCTTCCACACGTTGCCAAAGTTGATCTGCTGTGGCAGCTGGGGATGGAATCTGGGTCAATCGTAGAGCAACCATGGACCACATGTTTTCTATCGGCGAAAGATCCGGAGAGCGAGGCGGCCAGGGAAGCAATTCAATCTGGCGATTGACGAAGAACCGTTGGACAATGCGTGCCACGTGCGGTCGCGCATTATCCTGTTGAAATATGGCTGTGGGCAAGCCCTGAAGGTAAGGAAGGACAACTGGCTCCAACACCTCCGAGATGTAACGCTGGCTGTTTAAAGTACCGACAATGCGTACTAGAGGTGTGCGAGAGTGATATCCAATACCGCCCCATACCATAATACCCGGTGCAGGACCAGTGTGGCGGTGCGTAACGCAGCTGTTCAGCATCCTCTCTTCACGGTGTCTCCAGATTCGAATGCGACCATCGTGGTGTTGCAGACAGAAGCGTGACTTGTCAGTAAAGACAATTTCATTCCATTCTGCCGTCCACATCCTTCTGTCATCGCACCATTGGCGGCGGAGACGTCTGTGGTTCTGCGTCAAGGGTAAATAAAGCAATGGACGTCTTGCGGACAGACCATTCTGCTGTAAACGGCCTCGAAAGGTACGCGCAGACACTGGATGATGCGTTACAGACTGCATGTGCTGTGCTATGGTTCGTGATGTGACTGAACGATCCGTCACTGCCATGCGCACAATTTGCCTGTCATCACGTGAAGTGGTGCGCTGAGGTGGATACGATCGAACACGCCGGTCCGCCGTACCCTCCTGCATCCAACGATCACGTATCCGCATTACAGTTGTTTGGTTTCGTCCAACACGACTACCGATTTCCCTGAAAGATAATCCACAATCTTGGTAGGCCACTATCCTTCCTCTGTCGAACTCGGATACTTGATCAAAACATGATCGCTGTTTTCGACGAGGCATAATTGATCGTTTTTTTTAAAAAAACCACAAGAAAAACACAATTGCCGAACTTGAAATCGTCGAAATCTCCAAGCCTTAAATAGCGCTTTGAAGTGGCGCCACAGGCGCGCGTGATGTGCGTCTGCGCTGAAATTCTAATCATTTGCATATCTCACCTCCGCTAATGCATGTTGTAAATTTCATGTTATTTGCATGTTTCCTTCAGGGTGTTGCATTTACAGTGGCCAGCAGTGTATATTAATTGAGTTTTCAGCTGTCTTGGCTATGAGTTTTCACCAAGAATACTATTATATTATATATGCTTATGCATTTTTATACGTACTTAGAATAATGAGATAAATCTAAAAAAATAAGATAAATCTAAAAAAAGTAAGATAAATCTAAAATAAAAAATTGCATATTTCTTGTTAAGTATATAATTCTAATACAAACAATTTGAAACGGACAAACTAGTCTAATATGAGAAAAATGCAAACTTTTTTCTCTGATTCTCAATTAAAATGGTGATATCGCTTTAAAGTATCAAACATAACAGCTGTTAAAAGTCTTATCGCATCCAGAATCATTTTCCAGCGAAATGCAAACTTATTAAAAACTAACGAAACAGAATGATTTACGAACAGAAGCATGCATGGAAAATGACATGTTTCCACATCCGCCGCCATTTTGAATAAAGCACAGACTTAAAACCGGAATCTGTGAAAAAAGAGATATGAACTTTCATCTTAAAAGCTGAAATGTTTTAATGCATCATCAGAATGACCTACTTATTTCCTTCGACCCATTTTCTCTCGCTGAATTCCCATACAAAAAGTAAAATCACGTATATATATATATTTTCTTTTTTGAAAAAAAAAGGCTGATGTTTTGTGATTTATCAAAGATTTACATCATGGGAGACATATATTCTGAAAATTGTTTGTCTATATTTGGGTTTCTGTGTCTGTATATGTTTATTTAAATGTAAATAACTGCCTTGTTGCGATTTAATCAAGTGTGTTTCTTTTCTCTTAGTACATTAAATTCGCAAGCATAAACTATTCATGAGGTAATTATATACTTGAATTAGTGAATTTAAAGTGATTTTTTTAGAGGTTTGACAGATTTTTCTCAATTAATCCAATTTGATTTATAAATTGATCGATCTTGCAATATTAAAATACGCTATATTAGTTATAATTTGTTTGTATTATACCGTCCCATACAAAAAGTAAAATCACCCATATATATATATATATATATATATATATATATAATTTTATTTATTTATATTTTTTAAAGGCCGATGTTTTGTGATTTATCAAAGATTTACACTATGGGAGACATGTATATTCTGAAAGTTGTTTATCCATATTCGGGTTTCTGTGCCTATATATGTGTAATAATCTGAGAATTCCAAGCTCATACCTCTGAATAACTATATCTGAAATCTCATCTCGATCGTCAGAACAACGGCCGCTAGAGGTCCATATATGGACAAAATTTCTTTATGACCACCCGGTGTATATATATATATATATATATATATATATATATATATATATATATATATATATATATATATATATATATATATATATATATATATATATATATATATATATATATATATATATATATATGGCGAATAAATGCGAAATTTTTTATGTTGTATTTTTTTGTTGTGAAATTTCCGTATCCCTACTAATGGACTGATATTGAATATTGATGTGCTTGGTTTTTTAAGTTTTCGACTCTATTAATCGAAAAGAAAATTGCTGACTGATTATCCCTCCATTGAAAAGGAATATCTATTTTAATCAAGTTTAACTCATTGATAACATAATGAAGCCAAGATAATTCCTTTCAACAGTCTGTTAAAGAAACAAATTCACTTTCCATTGAACTTAGAGCTATGCATTTTTGTTTACTTGCTTTCCATGCAAAAGGCACATTACCGAATCAGATTATATAACCTGTAGTGGAATGACGAGCCATCAAATTCGATCCCCAGTTAGCATCGGCAAAAGCTTCTAATCATATTCCTGAAACTTTGCTTAAATTTATCATAAAATTTTTAGAATTAAAAACATAATTCAATAAATCAACTACAATCTTCCAATGTTGGAAGGTATAACTATTACATTATTGTGACATAACATTTACTGCAAAAGAATTGTCTGGAATTTTAAAGCCAGCTTCCTATATTAATGCCTGTTTTTCTCAAATACGTTTACAAAAAAATTCCTATAGTTTCGTCAACAGGATTGAACTTTAATTCGTAAAATTCATCCACTAGTCCAGCACAACACTCCCTGGTGCCAACTTAATTTTGACCCAGCAACCCCAGGGGCGACATCTGGGGGGATAGTACGTCCTCTCACCCAGCGACTTCTTAGAAGGACTCTCCAGTCTACGCATTTAACCCTTCAGCGGGTGCGCCAATTTTTGGAACACCAGAAGGCGCGCGGGCACAAAGTCTGCTACTAAGTACAAAGGGGATTCTGCTTTATCCTAATACACTTTTCATACACCTGTAGTAGCCGCGACAACAGTGGCAGCCAAATAGGTCACAGTATGCCCCCAATAAACCATGACCACCCACCGAAAAAGCTAACGCCTTTAGAATGATGGAAAATCCTCTGATTGCGACGCCTACATTTTACGGATTTCTGATATTTTTTTTCTACGGGGTAGGCTCATGGTCTTCCAACATACGCCAACTGCAAGGCGAGATTTGTTGGTTGTTGACGAGATTCCAACAGACATTACGGCATTTTGGCATTGCTATCTACTTTCACTTCAGTTTGGACCAAGTCAGTTAGGCACCTCGATTTAGACACCCCTTGGGGCAACATCCGATGGGACTCGTACCCTTCCTCCTACCCACATACCAAACGGTGAGACCTCCTAAAAATGTGCGCAGTGGTAAAATACGTAGTTTTATACCCATCTATATTTTTTATTGAATATTAGCATGTCAACTTCATACAAAATTTAATACCATTATCTGAAACGCATTTTTTATCTATGTAGTAGAAATATTGTACAGTTTCTCCAGCAACACCATTGTACATTTTAGGGAAATTATGAAATGCCAACTAAGAACCAGAAAGTTTTTTTTTTCTTAACAGGGAAAATTGGATTCACATAAGTCAATTCGGCGGCAACCTTACAATCTTAACTTTTCAAAAGAAGCTGTACAATTTCTCCTGCAGCTGTTTACTAGAAGTTCTCGAAAGCGAATCAAAAGTCCGAAAATAAAACTCTTTATTTATCAGTGAATATGGGATTTAGTTAACTAAATATGACATGTGACAAGACAACATACATTTCGCTTCAATAGGCAGAACCTCAGCTCCGGCCGAATCTTACTTTTTCCGTTATGTCTGGGTACAACTGTTTGCAGACGTTCTCGAGAGCAAGCAACAATAATAATGTGTAATCGATAAACAATTATCAATATTAATACATGGTGATAACATATACGCAGTGAAATATTTATTTATAATATATAATATGAGCATTTTATATATATATATATATATATATATATATATATATATATATATATATATATATATATATATATATATATATATATATATATATATATATATATATATATATAAAACAGTTCCGTAACTGACTGACTGACTGACAGACAGCGCACAGACCAAACCGCTGGACATAAAGGGCTAAAAATTTGCATGGCGATTCTTCTTATAGTGTAGGGGTGCACTAACAGAGATTTTTGAAAAATTCTTCTTAGATTTTTTTAAAATTAAATTTTTAAGCTTTTTTCTAATATTCTTTAAAGTTTGCATTTAAAATAATAATCCGAGGGTAATCAAATTTATATCACGAGAAAGATCATAAAAATTCCTTTAAAATGAAATCTTTTTCAAATATCTAGCTCCATTTCCTGATTTTTGGTCATTTTTTAAATAATAATTTTTAGAATTTAATTTATTAAATGCTGATCACGTGGTTTCTTTTCTTTTAGTTTTGCGTCACGTGCATAACAACGAAATAGACAAAAAAAATTCTTGCTAATGCGGCAGACAATTGAACATTATCCCAAAAACTATTAACATAAAGTAAAAGAAATGTTCCTCAAACTGTACTATAATATTTAGTATGTTCTATTAGATATAATTTGAATATTTTCTTCTACATTATTTTGTCTATAAAAATATTCGTTACGATTTTTTTATAAATATATTTTTTCGTTTTTTTTACATCAATTGCATACATTGATCGTTGTATTTATTTTGAATGTACTCCGTAGCGAAGTACGGGTTTTCTTACATACATACATACATACATGTGTGTGTGTGTGTATGTGTGTGTGTGTGTGTGTCTACTTATCTTTACAGCAGAAGAAACAAGTGATATAAAATAGCTGAATGAGTTCTGTATATCAACAACATATCGAGATTTACTTAATTTTATGCTGGATATGCATTGAGAAAACCAGTGAATAAAAAAGCTATTTTGGCAACCTTTACAATATTTTAAACATTGAATATTGTTCAAATAAACAAACCAAATTAGTATATTTTAAACACTACGATAAATTAAATCAAAAATACATTTCATTTGATATTTTTGCTCGGCATAATTTATCAGTAATTCTAAATTCAAAATCGTTATATATATATATATATATATATATATATATATATTCCTATGGATAGCAGAGACCAGAAAATAGCGTTATTTATTAAATTAAAATTTATAAGTAAGCAAAACATTTTCTCTCAGTTGATATATTTAATTTCATAAGCAGAGTAAGTAGCTATTAAGTTCAAAATTTAGTTTAGGAAACCTTTATGGAGAATAAATGATTATAAATACCTATAAACTTGATTTTCAGTTTATCCAAAACGTGTGTTCTGTTGGGAAAAAAAATACAGTCATTTTCTTACCTTAGTTTCTAAGAAAATTAGCCTTTTTACAAATTGATGAAAGCAGTAAACACTTTTAAAGCTCCTAGAGAAGTGTTATCGGGCATAAACACTTTTTAAACTCTTTTAACGATGCTATGCACTGCGGCGATATTAAAAGCTATTTGGACCCGGAGAGGCATAAACGAGCTTATAACTTCCTTTTATCAAGTATCCTATCTAAATCTCTTGAGGGTTTTCCTTGCACTTTCGCCAGTCTTATTTAAAACCCTTAATTGGATATGAACTCTAGTACCCGTGTGTTAAATCCAGTCCATTTCACTTACATTCAAATATAACAGGTAAACGAGCATACTTAATAAGTATACGTACATAAGTCAACTAGTAACTGTTGATTGTTTTATATAGTATAGTATACATATATAAAACAATCAACAATTATAGCAGCAAGAATAAAATATTACAGTAGCAAGTACACGTATATAAAACAAGTAACAATTGTAGTATAATATATAAACAAGTATACGTGTGTGTATATATATATGTGTGCATATATATATATATATATATATATATATATATATATATATATATATATATGCATATATATGTGTGTGTGTGTGTGTGTGTATGTATAAATCTTTTGAGGGTTTTCTCTGCACTTTTACCAGTCTTATCAAAAAACCCTTTGTTGTGTATGAACTCTAGAACCCGATGTGTTAAATCTAATTCGTTTCACTCACATACAGATGTAACAGGTGAATGAATATGCGTAACAAGTATACGCATTTTAAAAAGTATAGTAACAGGTGTAGTATAATGTAGTAACAAATATGCGTCATTAAAGCAAGTAACAAGTAGCGAGTATAGTATAGTATAGTAACAAGTATACGCATTTTAAAAAGTATAGTAACACGTGTAGTATAATGTAGTAACAAATATGTGTCATTAAAGCAAGTAACAAGTAGCGAGTATAGTATAGAATAGTAACAAGTATACGTATATAAAACAAGTTAAGAGTATAGAATAGTATATCAACAAGTACACGACTTTAAAGCAAGTACCATGTACAATAACAAGTATACGTATATAAAATTAGTAACAAGTGTAGTAGCGAGTATAGTATAATATCAAGTATACGTATACAAAAAAAGTAACAAGAATACTAACGAGGTTACGTATATAAAACAAGTAACAAGTATAGTAACCAGCACAGTATTGTATAGAAAGAAGTATACGTATATAACACAAGTAACAATTGCAGCAAAATGGGGTACTATATAAAATAAGTGAGACGAATAGTAACAAGTATACTTAGATATAAATGCAGTGACCTCTACTTTAAACGCCTCTTCAAGGGAGAAACCAAAAAGTACTTTAATCTGAAGACATCGAGTAAGGGAGATGTCATCTAATTAAAGATTAGATTAAATTTATATTTGAATGATAAAGAGCGACAATAATATATACGAAATATAAACAACTTTATAAATTAGCAGCAACAAAATATAAATACAAATAGTGTGTCTCTAGAATTATTATGTTAGGGAGCGTACTCGCCCATTTTCAATTTGGAAATATCACCATTTTGGGATCTTCAGGAAGTGGAGATCATTTGCGACTTGGCGCGGGAGTTCGGACATGGGGCTGCTTTTGAAACGGCGAAATGTAAAAGAAAGAAAACAGTGATTAAACGCTGAACACCGTGGCCATGCGCTGATTTGGCGACGGGAGATAGCGCCAACCGGTTTTAGAACGACCCCACGGTCGAACCAGAAAGATTTAGAGTCGGTGGACATGTATTGGTCAACCGGTGTGAGTACGATTTCTTTCCCTCTTCATTGTAGATACGTTCAAGGAGCTATGGCCCTATAATATTTCTAATTGATATATGTTATACTTAATCTGTTTTAATTGTGTATAAATAATTTAACCGATACCTATTGATTTTAATAAAGTGTTGTATGTAATTGTACCTGACGCTTCGGGCGAACAGGCGCGAAAAACGCAAACAAATCACTAATTTGTTTGCGTTGTTCGCGCCTTCGGGAGTTTGACACGTGCGGGTACCATGCGCACGTGTCTGGTCAATTAGTTTTCGGCTTTTTGAGCTGCCACTAAGTTCTTTGCACTGATGAAGAAGCTCCTTTGCAGCTTCGAAATGGCCGTGTGCAAAATTGCACCTTACTGCTATTTGTGCTTCATTTTCGTTGGATTTCCTGTTTATTCCTATTGCATTCTCTCACCTCAAACCTATGAAGAAAATGTGTCCAAGGATTGCCAACTTGGATTGAAAGATTTTTTTTTTAAATTGTACTCCGTAATAGAGAAAGCAATTTTACACCTCGGGGCATTTTTCGTTTTTAAAAAAAATGCAAATCATATTTTTAAATTAAAATTATTCGGGGAAAACATGTGGTAAAGTGTATTTTAAACGCGCCTAAATTCCTTTGTTGGACGAAATTCATAAAAGGAATCGTGTTGCAAGGTGCAGAAAAGTTCGGGCTATCTGAAAATACCATTTTTATTAGATTATCAGCATTTATGGAGCTGTCAGTGGTAGACACATTTTATCCATAGGTTAACATTGAGGAGAGCGAATGTAATAGGGTTAGTACACAGCAGCCTTAAGCATGTTCAAACAACACACTGACACTTTCCGACGATAGAAGCTTTAATTCGTAACATATGTAGTAGTTGTTGTTGCTTATGCCACTTGACCGACAGCAACATCAGATCAAGTCCCGAAGGCTATAGGCGATGAAGGTGCGGCTCCTGTTTTTTGACTGGCACCACTAGGGTCGGATTGTCCAAAGGGCCAGTCCTGTAATTTTGAACCGATTCAAGTGACGGGACCAGAACACTTGACCGCGCACCTCCAGAGGCAATTTTTGAGAACTTGGAGCACATTGCAGCCACGACACAATTTGCGTGCACTAGCCGCCATTAGTGTACACGGCAGTGTATTTGTTAGCGACGATCATCGAGCCAGTGACTTTCAGATCATCAGCTCGCTGCTCTTGCCAACTGGGCCACTTCACCCATTCGTAAATCTACTGGTGCAAACGCAAAGCAAATGGTATTTAACCACTGCCGCTAAGACAAAAGTCTCACTTTCATTTGGATTAATTACCCTTAGAAAATATTTCGCGATTTCCTATTTTGAAAAGAATGTATCTAAAAGTTCTCGCTAGGTAACTCCGTGAAATTTTGTAGAGCATGCCTCTGTTCTGTTCTCAGTAAATTACTCCTATCATCGGGGTTTTTGATTTGGAGTAAAATTCTGGAAATATTTACCCTTAAGGGGATAAGGGACCCTAAACCCCGAATTTTTTAATTTTCAATTTTTATATCTATTCACAAAATGAGAATACTTTGAGTTTATTTTTAGTGCAATTGAAGACCCTTACAATTCAAAACAAGATATTTTTGGGAGAATAATGCCTGTTTTTCAATTTTTTTTTCAAAAATTCTATCATTTTTCAAAATGTTCCATGTGAATTCAAAATCCTTAAAAATTCTTGATTTTTAAATATAAGTTTACCGTGTATATATAAACATAAATGTGCATTGATTTTTATTTTGTATGCATCTAAAGCGATAGGTAATTTTTTTTATATCTGCATGTTATTTTTTTTATGTTTTTGCTTTATTTCATGGACTTTAAATTTGAAAAATATTAATGGTTTCAAAAATTTTTGCACAATTTTGTGGAAAATACTGCAATAAACAATCTTGAGAAATTTGATAGAAATCAGGAGAAAATAAATGCGAGTGGAGCATTTTGAAAAATTCTAACATTTTTGAAGAATTTTTTGAAAAACAGGTCTTATTCTTGCAAAATACTTATTTGTGAATGCTAAGTGCCCTAAATGGACTAGAAAAGAATATTAATTATTCTCATTTTATGTATAGAGTAAAATATTGAAAATTTAAAAAACGAGATTGGAGATCCCTTGTCCACTTAAACAAAAATTAACCTGACATAAAAATGACTTTTTTTTTGCCCTTCAAAATGATAAAACCTTTTATGGATTCTTTTAGAGGGCGAATTTTTAAAACTCAAATTCGTCTTTTCAATCACGATTACTTCAAATGATCGTAATTTATGTTTGGCTGAGCGCAGACACAAAAGTCGTATGCTGTCTAGATTTTATCTAGATGTAACTAAATTGAAATTTTCCTCAATATAGTTTTCAGGCTTTGGCAATGATATTCTGGTTAAAAATAACTGAATATGAGCAAGCAAAGAACGATCCCTAAAATATTCAGAATATTCCCTTCAATGTTTTGAGTTGAGAATTATCAATCTAATTAAATACTGTATGTTTGTCATCTAACGAATTAGAAATCTACATTCTTGAATAAATGCCAAACTTAAGATGTTAATGCATACGTTGTGCACTCTCGTTTAAGAGAATCCCACATTCTCGATGACTTCTAAAATCGTGTCATATGGTGACTTTGCTAATCGCTGTTGCCTAGAGTGGCTTTTCTTTCGCCTTATTTTAATTTTTCAAAGTGACAGGAGTACGTTTAGCATTTTATTTTATTTATCAGTTTAAACTTTCTTTAGCTATAAAAAATTTTAAATGCATTTCATAGATATGGGAAGCTTGAACGGCATATGAACGGGGATAATTTTTTCAGAAATATCCTCTAATACAATTTAAAGGGATCCAGGGCACAAAGTTCTTCAAATTTTCGAAAACAAATTTATTACATTAAAACATTTTCTGTTCTTTTCCACTTAAAATAACGTTTAAATCATGTTTCTATCTTAATATGAGCAGGAGATATTAATTTTTGTTTTGAAACATTCTAATATCAGCTAATCTTTAAGACAAAACCTTTGTGCTCGAGGAATAAACAGGAAATCCAACGTAAATAAAGCAAAAATAGCAGTAAGGTGCAATTTTGCATACGGACGTTTCGAAGCTGCAAAGGAGCTTCTTCATTAGTGCAAAGAACTTAGTGGCATCTCAAAAAGTCGAAATCTAAGCGACCAGACACGTGCGCATGCACTTAAGTACCCGTACGTGTCTGGTCGCTTAGTTTTCGGCTTTTTGAGCTGCCACTAAGTTCTTTGCACTGATGAAGAAGTTCCTTTGCAGCTTCGAAACGTCGGTATGCAAAATTGCACCTTACTGCTATTTGTGCTTTATTTACGTTGGATTTCTTGTTTATTCAGCTAATCTTTGTTTAAAACTTTAAATGCGTTTTTGTGCATGATGGATTTTTTCACCATTTCTCGTCTTTAAATTGTTATAAGTCAAGAACTGTTAAAGATAAATGGTTCAAACTTGGAACATGTCTTTTTCAATTGTTTTACTTTAATTTCGACTCAGAAAATTTGAAAAAAAAAATATTTACTTTTGAAAATATGATTTTTTAAAAATAAGTTACATTATTTTTTTTGAAATTTTAACTCTAAATATTTGAAATATTTTTAAATCAAAATTGAAACATATATTTATGTTTAATTCAATGAAAAATTTTGAAATTCGACAAATAATATTTCGAGTTATAACGATTTTAAATTATCCCACTTTTTAAAAAAATTTTAAATTTTAAAATATTTTATGAACTTTATGAGGAGTTTTATGATGTGATTTTGTTTACAAATTATATGGTTAACCATCATAAAATATTCAAAATTTTAACTCCATGAATAAATTTTTTTTTCAAAATGTGTCCCAGAAAATGAAAAATCAAATAATTCAAAATATTTTTCTTAAATAAGGGAAATGCAAATATTATTAATTTAAACTGGTTGTTAATATAAAGGATTCAAATTTTCCTTTTAACTCAATGTTCTTTCTAAATTTGGTTTAAGGCTGCTGTGTACTAACCCTATTGGATTCGTCCACCTCAATGTTAACCCAACGACAAAATTTGGCGACTTAGGCGACAAAATTTGGAGACAATAATTGCCGACTTAGATTGAAAGATTTTTTTACCAAAATTGTACTCCTTCATAGAGAAAAAAATTTTACACCTCGGTTCATTTTTCGTTTTTTTTAAAAATGAAAATTATATTTTAAAATTTAAACTATCCGGAGAAATAAAATCCGTATAGTGTACTTTAAACGCTCATAAATTCCTTTAATGGACGAAATTTATAAAATGAATCGTGTTGCAAGGTGTAGAACAGTTCAGGCTCTCTGAAAATACCATTTTTATTGGATTATCAGCATTTAAGGAGATGTCAATAGTAGACACATATTCTCCATAGGTTAACACTGAGGTGAGCAAATCCAATAGGGTTAGTACACAGCAGCCTTAATTACGGTTAGCTGAATTCTTAAATCAGGATTGGAATCATAATAACTTCTCTAATTTGTTGCGGCCGCAGTGAACCGAAAAAAGTTTGTGTTTCCAAACAACAACAAAGAAAGAAATGCTGTTTGATATTTTTGTTCGTTCTTTCCTACTGGACCAAAACTTGTTTAATGAAACAAGTGATGGCTTTATTATTCAAACAAGCTGATTATAAATAAGAGAATAACACAGAAAATTGAAAACATTTTATTAAAAAATACAAAAACAGGGTTTTAAATGCAAAGTAAATAGTGTTTATTCAAACTGGTTATTAACACTTTGTTGGCCGGTAACGAGTAAACTCGTGTTTCTACAAGCCTGGGTTGTCAAGGCTACTGTATACTGTGGCGTCACGACAAGTAGTAAGGCTATTCTCTCTGAGGCATTTTGAAGAAATTTCACAACTATTGATCCATACCAAAGAAAGACAGAGTTCTAATTAACAAACGAAGGCCAACCTTTTAAAACACAAACTTAACAAGTTAGATTTATTTACAAAAAGAATTAAACATTAAACACTTCCGACATAATCACTTAATGCACGTGCAGATTCACAAATACACGCTCCAGGGCCCATTCTCGGCCCAACAACACAGGAGCCTAGCAAAAACACGTCTATCCCGCTCGAATTTTATACAGCGTCTCCCTCCAATGTCTGGATTTTCAAACGATGTGGTGGGGGGCCGGCAGATTATCGGCTGACAGCTCTTCTTAGGCGCCGAACTTTATTACACTGCCGAAACATTAAGATGACAGCTTTAGTGGCTGCATCTGTGAGGAAAACGGTTTGTAATCCCCCCCCACGTGTTCCGAACTGGTGGAACCGAACAACACATTCCTCGAAAAACACGAAGCTGTGTTTCAAGCGCTTGCGGGGGCTCGAGAAAAAATAAGACCCTATTTCCAGTACGCTACAATACTAACCCTATTGGATTCGTTCACCTCAATGGTAACCTATGGAGAAAATGCGTGACAGCTACATAAATGCCGATAATCCAATAAAAAATTGTATTTCCAGATCCAATAAAAATTGTATTTTCAGATAGCCTGAACTTTCCGTCACCTTGCAACAGGATTCATTTTATAAATTGCGTCCAACAAAGGAATTTACGAGTCTTTAAAACACACTATATCAGATTTTTTTTCATCGAATTCATTAAAGTTTATTCATTACAGTCATTCATTCATTAAAGTTTAAAACATTATTTGCGTTTAAAAAAAAACGAAAAATGCCCCTAGGTGTAAAATTTCTTTCTCTATTACTGAGTACACTTAGGCCGTCTGCACACGGAGCAACTCAAAAGAAACTGATAACCGACTCAAATCACAAACCAGTCCGTGATGAGTCGCAACCTATGTAACCAGTTGCGCCGTGTGCGTGGCTCCATTCAATTACATAGGTTGCGACTCATCACGGACTGGTTTGTGATTTGAGTCGGTTATCAGTTTCTTTTGAGTTGCTCCGTGTGCAGACGGGCTTAATAAAAAAAATTCTTTTAATCCAAGTCGGCAATCCCTGGACACATCATAGGTAAGGATACGTAATTTTCGTATTTACGAAATAGATGCAAATAAATGCGAAAATTTGCCTATATGAGCGAATAAAAGCGAAAATTAATTTTTTTTACTACTTTTAAGTGAAAACTCGGTGATAAACGGCATTTTAAGCGAAATTAGGAACGATAGTAATAATTTATTAACATAATTGCTTAACTGAGACCATCCACGGTCATTAACTGAGAAATCTCACTCTCCTCCGAATTTCACTTTGACAGTTTGTCCTGTACCGGAGTCGAACCAAAAAATCTAACTGTAAAAATCATCCATCAAGTTTTGTGGAGCAATTTAGTAGATTTAAGAACGTCTCTTGAGTGCCAAAGTCAAGGGTATTTCAGGGTATTTCAGTTACTTACAGTAGTCCCCCAAGAGACACCTGTTGATGTTTTACAGAATTTAATTGCAACGAAATGCTGCTGCCTTAACTTTGCAAAGGCCTCTATAGTCCCGTTAACAGAGTAGATGCTGAGATATTTTAGTATGTAGAACATAGTAATTAATGACCGAAGGCAAAGATTTAAGGAATATAATGTGGAGACTAATATAATGTTAGTTTTTAACTAAGAATTTTGATGCTTACCTATCCAAGTAAGTAAAACTGCAATTTTTTTTTAATAAATGCTAAGTATTTTAATTTTTTTGCGAATAAATGCGAAATTTTACATATTGTGTTTTCTTGTTGTTGAAATATTTCAATATATTTATGCGAAATTTACGTATCCCTATCCATAGGTTAACATTCAGGTGAGAGAATCCAATAGGGTTTGTACACAGTAGCCTTAACATAAGGAGATAAAGGAAAGTCATATGAGAGAAATTTTTGATCATCTGAACTTTGCTTTACGGCAAAACTACCTTTACTATTATCTGAATGAGTTTCAGGAAAATCCTCACATTTTATCATTTAAAATGTGAATCTCAGGCCTCCATATAAAGAAAACAGATTACAAAAAATAAAAATGCCGTGCATTTTTCCAAAATTTCAGTCTTTGCCGGTGGCTTGCGTTTATATTTAAATAAAATTTCCAGTGGATAATAAGTTAATACAATCATACATCGGTACTCTTCAGTCTGCTTCAGTGCTCGTCGAATTCAGAACTCGTCGCATTTCGACGCAAAAAATTACTTCGGTAGTCGACGTTTGCTCGATACTCGTCGCATTTCGACGCTAAAAGATTACCTCGATACTCTACAATTGCTCGGTACTCGTCGCATTTCGACGCAAAAATTTACTTCGGTAACCGACGTTTGCTCGGTACTCGTAGCATTTCGACACAAAAATTATTTCAGTACTGGACAATTGCACGATACTCGTCACATTTCGACGCAAAAAATTACTTCGGTACTTGACGATTGCTCGGTACTCGTCGCATTTCGACACAAAAAATTACTTCGGTAACCGACTTTTGCTCGGTACACCTCGCATTTCGATACGAAAAAATTACTTCGATACTCGACATTTTCTTGGTACTCGTCTCATTTCGACGCAAAAAATTACTTCGATACTCGACGATTATTCGATACTCGTCGCATTTCGACGCAAAAAATATTTTCGGTACTCGACGATTGCTCGATACTAGTCGTATTTCGACACAAAATATTACTTCGGTAACCGACGTTTGCTCGGTACACCTCGCATTTCGACGCGAAAAATACTTCGGTAACCGACGTTTGCTCGGTACACCTCGCATTTCGGCGCGAAAAAATAACTTCGGTAACCGACGTTTGCTCGGTACATCTCGCATTTCGTCGCGAAAAAATTACTTTGATACTCGACATTTTCTTGGTACTCGTCTCATTTCGACGCAAAAAATTACTTCGGTACTGGACGATTGCTCGGTACTCGTCGCATTTCGACGCAAAAAATTACTTCGGTAACCGACGTTTGCTCGGTACACCTCGCATTTCAACGCGAAAATATTACTTCGGTACTCGACGTTTGCTTGGTACTCGTCGCATTTCGACGCAAAATATTACTTCGGTACATGACGATTGCTCAATACCCGTCGTATTTCGACGCAAAAAATTACTTCGGTACTCGACGATTGTTTGATACTCGTCGCATTTCAATGCAAAAAAATTACTTCGGTAACCAACGCTTGCTCGGTACTCATCGCATTTCGACGCAAAAAAAAATTACTTCGGTACTCGACGATTGCCCGGTACTCGTCACACTTCGCAAAAAAATTACTTCGGTACTCGGCGTTTACTCGGTACGTGTCGCATTTCAAAGCGAAAAAAAATGCTTCGGTACAACTCGACGTTTGCTTGGTACTCGTCCCACATGCTAAAACTTTTATGAGACAAGACGACGCCCCCGCATACTATCTCTCCTAACGAAAACAAAAACCAAAATAGGATGAATTACAAAATTTACATCAAAAGTATCACCCTGACAAAACTCTAGCAAGCCGAAATGCGGACTTGTTTAATGATCACACCATGTCTCACTTCAGAAACATTTTGAAACGTAGGCAGAAGAAAGTTTATCTTGATAGATCGGTAGTGAACTCGCTAAATCTGAGTTTACAACAGGAAGAGACATAAAAGAGGAACAATCCCTCTACAAACGCCTGATGTTTCATTGGAAGGAGACTCCCTTTCCAAGCAACAACCCCTCTTCTATTCTACTTCACCACTATTTCATGAGGCCCTCAACTCCTTTCAGTACAGGTTGAGTGACGATAAAAAAAATTCTTATTTTATCTAATTATTGTTTTAAGTTATGTCTGTCGAGTTTAAAGATTTTGTGTAAAAAACAACCCGATCAGTTTATAAATTGCCCAGTGAAATGTGAAATTTCTGGTTTTCAGGAACGAATTAATTCAATTTTCATTGCTCCTTATGGAAAAAATTCGTTCGGTACGCGTCGTGCCTTCTGGAACCAATTAACGACGAGTTTCAAGTACCACTGTATCAGTTTTTATTCTACAGATAATAAAACACCGCCTTAAGCATTATTTTCAGTTAATCTCTATTGTTTTATTTTACTGTAAGTCATTATTAAAATGTTTAGTTGGGTTACCAAAGCATTGTCCGGCGTATTTTGCTCACGATTTCCAGTTTTTAAAAATTTATCATGGCAACCTTGCCCGTAATCATATAAATCAGTTTTTATTCTACGGATATCAAAACAACGTGTTTCGACATGGAATCAGCATGTTAATGTACAAAATTTATGTTATATGAACCCTTTCACTT
>OU015490.1:113118212-113123212 GCA_907164885.2 Dolomedes plantarius
AAATACACTGATTTTACTACTAAGCTTAATGTGTTGTCAAACAGTTAATTTGTAATTAATTTAAACCAAATTTTTAAGGTGAATTGTACAAAGCTTTATCTATAAGAAAACAAAAGCAGAATTGTAGTGAGATTATTAGAAATTATTTTATGTAAAAAGAAATATTAATGTTTTATGAATAATGAATCTTAGGTCAATGCATTTCGCGCAGATTATTTTAAAACTATAAGTGATCTATTAAATTATTTGTATGTATTCTATCCATAGGTAATTATTTAAGTTAATCTACACCTAAAATAATTACCATATTTCACATAAAAATATTTTTTTCAGGTAAATGTACAAAAAATATCATAAAATTTTTTTTCAAAAAATTTTTGTAAAAAAATTAGTAATATGTACTTACTTAAATTTAGGTAGCAATTATATAAACATACAAGATAGACATGTATACAAAATTTTAGCAATTCGTGACCATAAGTTTTGAAGAAAGAGTGCGCACAAGTTTGAACATAACAGTTTTGCGAAAAAACCATTTAAAGTTTACAGTTTCTATAAATTACTTTACTATTAGCTTTATACATTTGGCCATAAAATTGTTTCTAATTGTTGCATCGACTTCATTTTTTAATCAAAAGATTCCTTATATTCATTCTTCAAAATTAAATCTTAATAAAAAATTGAGTTTTTTGAAAGATTTAAGGTTATCCCCCCCCCCATTTAAACCCATAGTGCACGATTGTAACTTTCGTTTTGAGGGTAGTAATTTATCATTTGTGTTGAAAATAATTACATTTTTTTTCTCATCATTCAATATCATCAAATATAACTAAAAGTAAAATAATTCAACAAAGGAAGATAATTATTAGCAGGAAGAATGTAGAAATGAAATTCTTAGCAGGAAGAATCTACATTCTTCCTGCTAATAATTACCTTGCTTTGTTGAATTATTTTACTTTTAGTTATATTTATCCATTTTCAGCATGAGGATTTGTTGCAACTGCGCAATCTTTTATTGAAAAGTTAAAATTTTCAACGCTAGGGTTGGTTTTCTGTTATTTTGTTCGGCAGTCTATGAACTCTTTATACGTTTTATTTCATGTTGAATTATTTACATTGTTTGTGTTCAATATCATCATTCATACATCATTCAGTTTTGTGAATACAAGAAATCTCCTCAATATCGAAATGCTTCCAAAGCGATTTCTAATCAAAATTTTATGTCCCTGCAGCCGTAGAAATATTCACAATTTTTAGAATTTCATTTTAATTAACCCTACATAGATACTGCTCAGTGCTCATTAACAAATATTATAGCGGAACTTTCCAATTTTCATAACCATGAGATATCACGTAAACAAAAGTTTACATAAAATTCAGTTTTTCAGAAGCAGTGACTCCATTCTTAACCTTATCTAAGGCTTCTGTGTACTAACCCTATTGGATTCGCTCACCTCAATGTTAACCTATGGAGAAATTTGTGTCTACTCTTTACAGCTACATAAATGCTTAACATCAATTAATAATTACAACATAAAAAGAACTTTTTATACACCATGCACGCATCAATTAATAATTACAAGATAAAAAGAACTTTTCATACACCATGTTTTTAAATTTTCTGTTGAATCATATATACTTGACAATTCTATGTATTTAACCTTGACAATTCTATGTATTCTCAGTGTTTTCCTGTGTTGAAAATATTGCTTTTATTTTCATTAATTTTTGCTAGCATATTTGTTAAAAACGACTACAACAACAAAGAAATATTTTCTTTATCTTTTGCAACAAATGATTTTTTTAAAGGTAAGAAAATATATTTAAAGCCAGATATTAAAATAATTACAAGATAAGAAGAACTTTTTATATACCATGTTTTTAAATTTTCTGTTGAATCATATAAACTTGGCAATTCTATGTATTAATAAATACTTTTTTAAAATTTTTTTGATGAATTATCCCATCAACTTGAAAGAGAATGAAGTTAATTGGATGTTTAGTTGCGTTTAACTTTTCATTCCTGTCCCGGTAGATAGATGGCTGCACCAGTCCACAAAACAAAATTAACTGAAAATGGATTCAATTCTGCTTAAAGATGGCTAAAAGTATTAAAATAATGCATTGTCATCGTGTTCTGAGCCATTCTAAAAGTTTCAAATGTCTAGCCAGTCGGGAAGTTAGTTAAAAATCGATTGCAAGATTTGTAAGGGACAAACACACACACAAACAAACAAGAAAGCAAGTAAATAAAAACATGGTAAAAATGATATTTTCAAATGGCCTGAACTTTTCTGCGCCTTGCAAATGGATCCATTTCATAAATTGCGTCCATCAAAAGAATTTAGGACTATTTAAAACACACTCTACCAGATTGTTTAGGCGCAAAATTTTTCCCCCGATTAATTTAAATTTTAAAATATTTGAACTTTTTTAATAGAAAAACGAAAAATGCCCTAAAGTGTAAATTCTCTTTTCCTATTACGGAGTACAATTTCTTAAAAAATCTTTCAGTCCAAATCGGCAATCCTTGGACACATTTTCTCCATACGTTAACATTGAGTTAAGTGAATCGAAAAGAGTAAGTACACAGAAGCCTTAATATATCAAGATGTCCCATTTACACTTTCAATTCACTTAGTTTACATCTCTTTACTATAAATTTCCTCATAATGTTTACAATACGGTAAAAGATAAAATTTAACCACTAGACTAATCGAGATGGAAGTTTTTTGAGAATTGAATTCAAATTAGTATGCTTTATGGATATTAAACACACAAATTAATTGCATACATTGACCGTTGTATTTAATTTGAATGTAATGCGTAGCGAAGCACGTTTATTCAGCTAGTATCTTTATATACATCCCCTATTCTACACACATCACTAACTATTCTATAACAAAGGGTTAAAAAAATACGTTCTCTCTAAATGCCTCACCTCCTGATTGTTTGCGTTGTTCGCATTGTTAACATCGAAAAATCCTTTTTTTCTTTTCTTTTTCGTAACTCGAAGTTTTCGAGCCCTAGACACGTGCCTATATTGCCTTGTGGTAAATGGGTAAGGCCCTGATTACGATCATGGTAGAGAGATTAAACCATAGAATACGCTGAACTAACAATTATCCTTGCATCACAAACTAAAAAAAGGTTAGTAACAAATTACAAGAGCGAAAGCCTAATGGGTCTAAATAGAGGAATATGACAGGTATTTTCCGGAGGAAATGCTAAAAACACGTGATAGTTTTTTTAAATTTCATTACCTCAATTAAATCGCTAAGGTAAGTTGGGGTAACTGGGCCATAGTTTTCAACTTTTTTAAATACTATACTTTTAACACATTAAGGGGGTCCGGGACACATTTAAAAAATATTTTTATTTATTGAGTTAAAATTTTGAATTTTTTTGCGATGGTCAACCATATAATTTGTAAAGAAAATCACATCATAAAATTTCTCTAAAAAGTTTTTAAAAATCCAAATTTTTTAATAAAAGTGGGGTAATTTGAAATCTTTATAACTCGAAATATTAGATGTCGAAATTCAATTTTTTTTCATTTAATTAAACAGAAATATATAAGTTTTCATTTTAATTCAGCATTTTTTGAAATATAAATTTTTAAAGAAATTAAAATTACTTAGATTAAAAAATTGCAAAAAAATTATCTAACTTATTTTTAAAAAATCATATTTTCAAAAGTAAATATTTTTTCGAATTTGCTGAATCAAAATTAAAGTAAAATAGTTGTAAAAGACATGTACCAAGTTTCAACCATTTATCTTTAACGGTTCTTGACTTATAGCAATTTAAAGACGAGAAATGGGGAAAAAACCCATCATGGAGAAAAACGCATTTACATTTAAACAACGATTGGCTACTATTAGAATGCTGCAAAAAAATAATAATTTATCCTGTTCTAATTAAGATAGAAACATGATTTAAACGTCATTTTAAGCGTAAAAGAAAAAAAAAATTAATGCAATAAAAAATTTTTCAAAAATTCGAGCAATTTTGTGTCCTGGACCCCCTTAAATTTATACTAACATGTATAATTTTCAAAAATCTTCATATTACACGCATTTTCGTAAGTCTTACGGAATCTGTTTAAGCTATGATATTGATTTTTTTTATGTATACAGCTTGTCCGGGCTAAAGGTATCCAAAAGTCATGACTTATTTTTACGGAACTACCCATTTGAATTTTTTTTTAAAAATTATTTAAATAGAAAATACATCTCACGAAGTTTTAATATCAATCCTAGATTTCGATCATAGTATCATAGATTTCGATGTGTGCACCTTTTGTAGCACGACAAACGTCTAAAGGGTAATCCAGTTCTCTCCAAGTGTTTCGTAGCATTTCAGGAGTTGTTACACGAATTGCTTGAATGATACGCTTCTTCATCTCATCCAGGGCCTTTTTATCGCATGGGCAAATCGGGACTTTGCCCAGGGCCCCCTGATGCTAGGGGACCCCAAAACCCCCTTGGTGTATGCACCTAGTACTTCTAATAGTATGTATAGCCCATGGAGAGTTCTTATTTTTATAAATGTTCGTAAATGGGGGGGGGGGCCCAAACGACATCTGCCCAGGGGCCCCAGCGTTTATAATCGAGCCCTGATCTCATCCGCAGTTTCGTTTTCTTTGTTTATATACAACGGTTTTAATGAATCCCCAAGCAAAAAGTCTACATAGAATCCTATTCTATGTTAGTGAGTTGCGATCCACAGGGAAGGGGGGGTCTCTAAAATTATGAGAGGAGTTGCGAATTATCTGAAGTAAAGTTGTACTGTATTGAAATTTATAATTAAAAAATATGCTTTTAATTTTCAATAAACACATATTTTTAATGTTTTTAATTATATTTTTTCTATATGTTAAAAAACATGTGTTATGATATTGTTATATAAGGTGTCAAACACTCTTACAATTAAAACTCCTTCAGCAAGAGACTACATTACTTCCATCCGCTTCTACCAATCTGTGTGTGAGACTAGGT